>JARJDR010009087.1:0-26147 GCA_030264135.1 Myllaena sp. GC000078 | reverse complement strand
TAGTTACCATTGCACTTCGCGAACTAAAATTATTATTATTTTTCGCGTAATAGCCAGTCGACGATGAGGTGAAAGCAATGCGAAGAAGGGATGAATGCAAGCAACTTTACGTGTGCCGGCGTTTCAGTTTAACTTTATGCTCCTCGGGGTGGCGGAGAGCGGAGTCGTCGAGAGAGATTTATATAATCCTCCTGGTTTCTTTAATCTTTCGATGTCTTGGATTATATAATTACTTCGAGACGAGTAATTGCCAACGTCTGCGAGTGTCGTGTAGCAGACATTGTATTTTGTCTGTGGGTTGGTGGTGGAAAGGATTAAGGCGGCTGCCCTCTTCCAAACCGAAAAAAGGATTACACTCGCGATCTTAATTTGTCCTTGTTGTTGCATCAGGCGCTCGATATCCAATTATTGCGGTTAACGATGTTCTTTTTCACCGTCTCCCTTCGGCAGCGGTGATGGTTGAAATTTCTCTTATCAATCGCAATTATCTTACATGCCACGTGGAATTTGATTTATTTGCTGCTGCCCCCGAAAGCGTGCCTACAGGCGAATGCAATTGCGCTAATTATTAATATGCCTTCGATCCGATTATTCCCGATCGGCTCGCTGATTCGTTTTTTTATTTCTATAGCCCGGAATGGCAATTAACGTACATAATTCGTATCCAAGGCCGGCGGCGGCACTCGGGCCGTTTGTTATGCGCATTCGGATCAATCAATCAATCAATTGGTGAAATATACGAAACGAGAGTAAAAGCCTGGCGATCTAGTACACAAGCGTGCGCGCGCGCGCGGGAAGCGCAGCAGCGGGGTGAATCGATTTGCGATCAGAGAGCGCGCGAGTGCTCTCCTCGCTATCCGGGGCAAAAGCAAACATTATGTAACCGACATTATTACGGCCGAACGAACGAACGAATGAACGAACGAACTGGTTGGCGGTCCGAAAACAAATGTCGAAACCCGAACGAATTGATGGATCTATAGATAGATAGGTTGTGTGTGCGCGCGCGCTCGCCTCCTATGAAACCCGCTTCGCTAATCCCGATCCCGCTTCTCTCCCCGTTCCCACCCGCGAACAAATGCAATTAAAAGCTGACCGCCCCCCGCGCATCGATTGTGATTTGATTCGCTCGCGGATACTTTGATGTAAAAAAAATTATATTGGCCATGACCGTCTCGCACGCATCATTTTCACCGGATCGTTGCGTTTTATTTCGCGATCATTACCGTGTTGGTTACCTAATGAAGAGTAGCTCGGTATTTCTTGGAGCGCGTGCGTCCGTGGTGGTTTTGCCGGATTCGGAGCGAACGGTTTAATTTTTGTTTCGGTTTCGAACCCAACTCACATACTGCACGCAGAGGGAATGACGTCGTCGTCGACGTCGCCCGAAACATATGTGCTGAATGCACATTAATATCAATCAAGCGTTGGGCAATTTGAACTCGACCCTCATCCTTGCCTTGCCGGAGCGGCGCTCGCTGGGCCCTGTGTGGGTCGGAAAAGGAGTTCTCTTTCGCTCCGTGACACATGCAAACATCCCGATGATAGATTTATTTTTAACTAGAAATACTATACATATACTAAGTATAGTATGCTTCCACGCCAGTTGGCTGCAGTCAGTCAGTCAGTCGGTCGGTCGTGCGCACCATTATGATGATGGCATTTAAATTAATTATTCATCTCGTTTTTCGGTTGCACGATGATGATTATGATGGTGACTCACACGCCGACGCGCCCATTCGCGTACTACAAACTCCAACGCAAAGCGAGCCAATTTCGATTTCATTGAGTAATTGAATTCGCAATTAAAATATTAGTAGAATGCGTCGGGCTGTGATCGAACGTGGATTGCCGGCGGTTAATCGTACCTATTATTTCTCATTTCATTTCATTGAGCGACCCGCGAGACGAGACGACCGGGTACCGTTTGCTTGTTGCATTGCGCTCGTTTTTCTTCATTGCTACTCTCCGGTTTCTCTCAACGCGCCGCCGCCGTTCGGTTTCAATATCCCATCGGCAATAACATCGATAACGCAACGCCAAGAGGCACTTACCAGCCGCGCGTGCATTACCGTGTGCATCAAGGTAACGCAATATCGTTTTGCATTCGCATTTACGTTTTGCGCAGATATTTCAGCGGTAATTTACGACCGTGAGCGTTGATTTAATTGAAAAACGCCGCTTCTCTACTAATTAATTTTATCGATAACTAGCCAGAATATGCATATTTTTCGTGCAAATGCGCGGATTTACGCTGTACCGTTTTTCATTCTGATCTTTCATTACACAGTTCATTAGGCGTCGGTCGGCGTCAGCTTCCTCCGCACTGCAACAGTTAACTATGTTTCGCCAACCGTGATGCGCGGCGGTGCTCGCAAACGACGGCGATATTTTATGCAAATTCCCCATTTCGCAAATCATCAATTTCGCGTTTTCAACGGCGACTTAATATAGTTTAAACGTTCATTTGACGTTCGTAATACTCAACTTGTTGGGGCGCAGAGCGTAAACGAGCTAACTTATAAATTCCGCGATGGCGCATTACGAAATGATATATGTGAATCGTGCGCGAATCTGGATCGGGCGCCACGGTGCGGTGGCTCCTTCGCTCGTTATGGTTTTCTGCATATTTATTTACTTATACTTATTATATTGGCGATTGCTCCAAGACGTTATTGTCCTTTGTGCCACAATACAAATCGGATTTGCAACTTAAAACTACTCTTTGCGATCCGACAATATATTTATACATATATTTATACGCTTGCAGAAATTGTAAGCTGAATGTGAATATTTCTTGCGCGTATGCGTGTTTAGCGTGCGCATTCATGCAGTAAATAGAAAAACGCTCAACATTTTCATGTTCGCGAATGCCTCTTGCCGCTTCGATGCAAGCGCATTAGTAGTATGTGAGATATGCGGCCTTGTTTTTCATCATTGAGCATCATCGCACATTCACCGCCATTCCCATCAGGCAGCATGCTGGTATTTTATTCATTATTATCAATTTATCTATGCCAACGTTTATTATAATTTAATAAAAATCAATGAAGAACTCATAAGTTAGATAAAGTACGAGCAGAGATGGTAATAGTAATTTTCGCTGAATTAAGTGTGCATTAGCACAATGAGATCTTCACCTGTCGAAACGCATGATTCTGGTGCTGATATTGGAGTGGTGCGTAGGTAGGTAGGTATGTTTGCGCGCGTTGTCGAGATGAGCAAAAGTAGGTCTCCGCAATGTTTGCCATCGATGTTCATCGTCTTTGCGCGATGACAATGCGCACACACGAATGGTGCTGCGGCTGTTTGCTTAAAGAATTGTCGATGGCGCGCTAGAATGAATTAGTGTGTAGTGGGCTGGCGGCGCATTATTGCGCTCCTCTTCGGCGCAATTCACGCGCAAACGACGCATGCGGGACGCATTAATGAAGTGCGTCGGTTGGTAAATGTCGTACGGGACCGAGTAAGCGTCTACTATAATTTCGTAGTGTGTCTTGTCGCATCTGTGAAAATTCGAAAATCACACACTGGTGAATAGGAAATCATTCACGTCCTGTTTGCATTCCTTGTTTATGTTTTCGTACTGTTATTTCATATAAAAAGAAGGTTGCTTCTAACTTTCACAACACCTTTTTAGCCGATTGCAATACTTACAGTTTTTAATTTGTTTCAGGTATGTATCGATAATGATCCAGAGATATCCTTCGTCCGTTATCGCCGTCAAGCGAGTATGTATGTGGAGAATAGAGATAAAGTCGTTATTATCGCGATCCGGTCGTTTTCACTAGCACGCACGCACACGTATCATTATTTCCATGAGATCGCATGCGTACGCGAAAAGTAAATCACGTGTTTTACAGGCCATTAAAAATTTAATCGGTCGTCCGTTCGGAGACCGAAGAAGTGAGGCTTGGGCCGATCGGATGTGTTTAATAAGTCATTTTACGATCGCCGCCTGCATTATGAGCGCTGCATCGCGCCTTAACAATAACTCTCCACTTGACAAATTAACATAGAAAGCTGAAAACACATCTATTGAAATGATAACTGTAATGCGCCCGAGTTCCCAACGTCTTGTGCCTCTCTTCGACTTGATGGTTAGCACCATTATTATGGTGCAAACAAGACGGGTTAACAAGTCGCATGGAGAGATAGTATTTTCGGTCGGTTTACATGTACACTAATTTACGATGCACATGCGCACATGTGTACTGTATATACGTACCTTGCTGAATTCTTCATCGAGCATATAGTCCTACATCATTTCGATGGCGGTTTGTATATGCTCGCAGCGCACAGCGTTCGTATTCATATGTTTTGTCGAAGTTGCGCGAAACCGATGAGATTTAAATATTTAAAGCGCGTCTTAATGGCATCCGCATTGAGTACTTATAAATAGTATATCGCTGTTTTTATTACGCGCAGCAACAGCGCACATTCGCCATCACCTTTTCCTTCTCGAGCAGTACTCGTGTGTATCCAGTATGAAGAAGTCATACCTTCTTCTATGTCTTCTTGGCGCGTGTTTCGGGAAGGTCTCGTCGTGTCCCACGTCCAAAACGTACTCGCATTCAAAGCCATTCCATTTTGCTCATGTCTTCTGCTACTACCACCTCTTTCCATGTATGCACGCGTACGGTCTGCTTCCCCTTTCGCCCCCGTACGCGATTTGATATGCAGCCGCGCACGGCACTAACATCTAACGACTTGTACTCCCGTGCGCGCACGTTTTAACATTGCAATAGGATGCAATTGCATGCAGACGATCTCGAGACAGACTGGCGGCGGCGCTGTATCCTTGCCGCCCGCCGCAGTCATGTCCGCAGCGCAAAATTTTGAATAACATGCACGTAGCCACAAAATGCATACGGGTTGCATTAACATTGCAATCCTGCGTTATTTAATAGCTTGTGATGATATATTCACGCGGGCCGACCAGCGGAAACGACCCAAACCCGAAATTTGTGAAAAGTTATTGGCTGCGCCATCGGCGAGCTTATCTTTGTTTGCTGCGCGCGCGCAATCTGATTATTATTGCATCTAAAAAGTGAAATTTATCACCGCGCTTCGAAGACGCCGTGGATGCGATGCAAAAGCCAGCGAGCAGCACACATGGGCGATCGGTAATTACACTTGAATTGTGACTTGGGCGCGCATCGCGTCGCGTCGCCCACACGCGCCGCCCCATTACTACACGCGACCGGTTTATCAACCCTGTTATGCGGCATACATTTGCATATGCAAACGCGACACGGCCACGGCCGGCCTCGTCGTCGTCGTGGGTGCAGCAGCAGCCGCAGCACCAGCAAAATTGCAGTTTACAAACCAAACGCCCCCGTACACACAAAGTTTGCGCCGCCTGCCATCCAGCCAGCCAGGCAGCTAGACGTCATGTGCGTTTTTGCAAATGCGAATGCACTTTCCTCCTGCCTCCTGCAAGCATAGTGCAGGGCTGTGGCGCGTTTTCCTTTCGCATCGGGCGTCACGAATCAGTGAAACAGACAGGCAGCGGCAAAACCCGTAATGTCGTCGTCGTATTTCTGCGAGAGTGCAAGTGACACGCAAACTTTCAACTGTTCCATAATTTGTTCACGCCGGCGAGTTTGGCTGACATTCGGAGGCGTGCACGGCTGCGGTGCGCACTATACTATACACAACTTCACCACCACGGTGACGATGATGTGCTTTTCTTGCAGCAGCGGCTGGTGTGTAGTGTGTGTGTTGTTGCGTTGCGAGCGCAGAGACCCTAATTAGCTTCCAGTTTGCTCGTCGAGTGCATGTCGCTTTATTTTAACGGGTTGTTCGTTCGTTCGTTCGTTCGTGCGGCAAACTATTTTTTCTTTATTAAATAACCAGCAACAATTTGTGAAGCCTTTCGAAGACCGAAACAAATTGTCGTAGACGACGAACAAGAAGGCGAAGCAGTGCTTGCTTGTTTTCATTGATGCACGCATCACCGGACCGCACTACTCCCCCGGTTCGCCCGGCTCATTGTCGTGTTTTACAGTGGAATTACTACCATTTTACTCCTATGACACACGATATCATGATACCCTTTCATTACCCGTATATAATTACCGACTCTGACCAGCAGGCAACTTATTTACGCTCGTATGAGCACGCGTAATTTTTTCTCGGACCCAAAATATTACTGCATATGTGTATGCTGTAATTATCCTGGCATCCATCCTCCTCTATGTAGCTGTAAATATTTAATTCGAAAAGAATTTTATTCGCATTGTATCGCACACCGCGCTCTATTGATATGCCTCTGCCGGTTTCCCATTAATCATTTATATGCGGATGACAACAATGAAACGCACCAACTATTACAATATTTCTGCTGTTCTCAACTTGTCAGGCGGAATTTGCAATTCACAATTAAACACAGCCGTACGTAGCGCGAGCGCTAGTTTCCACGTCCACTTCTTGCGAGTGCATATTTTCCGGATTCAATGGGCGCTGGACGCAAAGCAATTTATCAATTACGCGCCTGATGCTTTGTCGCGCTCGCGCGCGTACCACCTTTTTTCCATCCGCATTATTCGCAAAGTTAGTCCACATATACATTTCATCTGCATGCTGGCGTGCGCGCGCTGGCTGGCTATTGTCCTGCGGCGCTGAGGTGCGTATGTGTCATATCTGCGAGCACGCGCCCTCCGATATACTATGCACTCATTCATCACGCATTGTTCGAGACTTCCAGACGAATGGGATTTGGGCGTTTTTAATGTTAATGCTTTCGCAAACCTCCCCCTCTTGTGTATGCGCGGCACATATGCGCTTTTCGCACTCGAAACGCGCGCGCATAACTCGCGCAGCGATGCGGGAAATATTGAATAAGCGTCCGGGGCGATATTTTCATCCAGAGCGGTAATAGTTCTAAGGTCACAGCGGGCTGGCTGCCTGGCAGACAGACGCTTTCACCCTCATCCACTTTCGTTGGGCGCTTTTTGGAAATGTACATACGTGCGTGCGTGCGGGGGTGGGCGACGGGCACAATAACAACTGCGCTTGCGGAGCGGACCCCGTGACATTCGATTATTTATTTTACACAGTGCGAACAATGCGAAAATGTATTTACCATGATGCGCCCCCGCTTTTCCGTATATATGGGACGAGGCGAGCGAGGCAAAGTAGTGAAAGCGCCGCGGGCTTTCCCTTTTCTTCGTTTTCTTATTCAGCGTGTTTGCAACTGGCGGGGGTCGCGGGCGCCTGCTCCAGTATCGAGGGAATTCGGTTAAGCGTGCGCGCCTCACCCCAACCCACCGACACTCACATATTCCCGCCTATTCATCCATTCTCGTCGCAAATTCGTCCACGCGCGATCATCGGGGATAGATACACGCATCGACCGTATTTATTTCGTCGTAATGGTGTCCTGACGCTTCGCACTCGGACGCGGGCGCAAATGCAAACATAACTAACTTCATTTGCGCTGCGACAACCCAGCTGGGGGATATGTTCTTATTCACGCGGTCGGTTTGGCGTTTGGGGGGTGGCGTATTATGGCGGCAGGTAGGAACTCAGGCACGCACGCACGCACGCCGTTTAATATATGCATCCCGATGATGCTGACTATGCGTCCTTGGCGTAGGGACGGACGAACCTTTCCCGGGGATAGTCGTGCTTATTTAATTCGACTGCCTGTTCTTCCCGCCAACAACACAAAAGGCACGCGTTCGCCCGTACAAATGACGACTGCAGCGAAATGGGGATGAATATGTCGGAAATTCAAATTATCATTCTATAGTGTTGTTGTATAGGCAGTCGAAGCCAAAGTGTGGAGACGTTAATTTTATGTGTCACTCAGTCTCAGCAATCTTATCTTATCATCAATCTTTCGACATTAATGGTGGAATCACAACATGTCCCATGCACGTTGCGGACGTTATGGACGCCGGATTAACAACTGCATAATTGCGTTGCGGTTTTCTTTACCGAGTGCATGGCTGTGTGGGGAGATTATTAACCCACCACCGCACGCAATCAAGCATATGGTGGTGCATTATCTGAATACAAATCTCGCACTGTCATCGCCTCTTCGCCGCAGCGCTGGATAATAATAAGTCATAAGCGATTGCATTATTGGGGCGGCTAACGGGGGAGGGTTTTGAATGCAGTCGTTGCAGGGGCTCAAACTACCCCCTACATCATTACATGTATGTAAATTTGCGGTACTCGTTTTATGCATCGTTATACATGCTAATCCATTGCATTTATTTTATTTCACATTTATTTCGAAACGCGAGTACACTACACAGTTTTAATAGACTTGGAGTGCTGCGTGTGGAACAGGCGTAATCAATAATAAATGCAGATGACGGGCGACGGTGGCGCGATAGAAGAAAATATGATTCAGCGCTCTATGCGTGCGCGTGTGTAGTATGTGTCGCATTCGCCTAAGTGGCAAGTTCCACACGTGCCCGTTGAGAGCGAGAGTGCATGCATCCCTTCCGTCGGCACTACATACATCAGTGTCAGGCCGTGTGCGCGTACATGATTTCGAAGTTAAACGTAATACATCAACGAGACGACGCGGTGTCATCTCTTCCTCGTCCCCCTGCTCCTGCGCCTCGTCGTCGTCCTCATCATCCTTGCGGAGGAGGAGTGGTACCAAATGGTGCACTCAATTTACTTTAATATATGGATCTCTAACTACTCAAATACTACCCGAAATGATGATATAAATCCACGTCATTCAGTGTGATGCGCATGTTGCTCCTCTTAATCCATTTTATGCGTGCTCTCTCTCAATACTTCTTTCAATACTTAATAATTGCAATATTAGATCCAGCGTAAAATGTTGTTAAGTTTTGGGGCTGAGGCGATCATCTATTATGCGGCGACCGACGCCATTCTCTTACACGGGGGGCGTAATCCATTATATTATTAATGCAGGTTGGTTTCTAATCAAGCGGGCGCGCCCGTTCTCGGGGCTGACGATGTGATGATGATGCGCTGCACCTTACCGAGTGCATTTATTTGTGTGCACCCGTGTGCATGTATAGCGTTGGTATACAATCGATTTATTAAGCTACACGGACTAATTGAATGATGATAAAGTTACCACCCTTCCCTGAAGCGCATGTTGCGGCTTGTGTTGTCGCTTGCCAAAGTCACTCCCGAGGCATGCGGTGGTACCGAGTATATCCATCCTTGCAGACTAAATGCAATTGCGCGCCGGTCATTTACCGTGCACAATATTGCAGTTTACATGCGCGTGGATTATGATTAAGTTTAAGATGATTATAACGCTCATCCACGAATAATGACCCATTTTAACTATGGCTATTAACTATATTTATACATTTTGTGTTTTAACCAGAGTATAGGGTTAGAAATAAGCAAAGAGTCATTTGAATAATGACAACTTTAACATGCAACATGACCGAAAGTGGCGATAATGTGCAAGTCATGTGGTTGCGGGGTGAGGGTTGCATTAAATCCACGAAATTGGGGCCTTCATAACACGGCGGCGTATTAAAACGCGATTAATTTGAATATAAAATTCGAATTTATGCACCAAGGCAATGTGTCTCGTAGGTGTATGCATTTATTGATTGCTCATTTAAACAATAGGCTATTGGAGTGTTGGTGGCGTGATCTCATTAATTGGTATTCACTTATATCCGACGCCGGCTCGCTCGCTTTCGGCGGGGCGCCGTCAGCCGGTTGATTAGCATTGTTATGTATATATTACGCTAGCCAGCGTATTCGGTGGGAATTTATTAATTTTCACCTAATAAATATGCAATGGATAAACATCAGAAAGCATTTTGATTAATTTTTCCACTTTTATTATATTTTTACGATATTTATAGCCACCGACGGCATGCTTTCAACGAGTAACTGTTTTCGTTCATTCATCGTTTGACATAAACTATAATAAATTGCATTAGTATTAAAGCCAAGGCCGTTGCGCTGCGCTGCGCCTCGTTAGGATGAATGCGCTAATCTGCGGCAGCATTTTTCATCGTATTTTGCTGCCGACGCGACGCGGCGCACGCCATTATGACCGGAGCAGCATCGCATGCGAATTGTGACTTATTGCCGGCGAAATGATACCGACTCGGGCTGTGTTCGCCCCTGCTGCTGCTGCGTTATGCTAATTAATGCGCGAAGAGAATGAAAATTGCATGCAGCTGGTATTGTTACGGGCTCACGGTCGTTCTCTCTTGCGCGCGGCGCGGATCGATTCGAGTGCAAAGACTTTACTTTCGATATTGCTAGTCGATGGATGGCTATTCTGGAGCTATTGTGTGGTTGTTGCGAATTCCAAACCGCGACTCGGTGATTTCTTTAGAAAATGAAAATCGAGTTGATTTTATCCGCGGTCGCATCGATGGTGCATAAACTGGTTTTCAATCATTGCAAATCCGTCGCGTCTGCGTCTATTTAAACATATTAGTCATAGTCATAGGTGTTGCGCCACGTGTCTTGTGTAAATGTCGATGACGTAGCGAATTAAATGCCGCCCAGCCAACGACATTATGCGATTCTTATTGACAGCAGGCGGGCACCAGTTGTTACGCATGCAAACAACTATTTTGTCTTTGATGCAATTTGAGAAGCAATTCTGAATGGTTTTCAATCTTGCATGATTGCGTCGACTTGATGATCAAAAAAGACGTGTGTTACGTGTTGTGTTGGTTTATGACTCCTTTCGGCGACTTCGTAATCGTTTAGTTTATTGTTCTGCTCGTTTATTGTTTGTTGTTAATTCGTTGACGACTACTTTGCGCAATAACAGGCTGTTATTAATACGCGGAATATTTATTTATATATAATGTTTTTCGTAAATGTAGCATTTGGTAATAAACTTGAGGCATAATTTTCCGCCTAAGAAGACAATAAAACGCATGTCGCGGAGGCACTTATTTGGCCAGGTAAGATGATGAGATTAGTCAGTGTATGTGCTTCCGTATTATTATTATATTTTGATTAGATTCTGTGTAGGTAAAGCGAGCATGAGAGGCTGTGTGGCATATTTTTTTCTGTCGCGATTTACTTAGATGTACTTACATATAAATATCCTCACAACAATTATATTAAATTACGAGCCTGTAATAAGTATGTTATAAGCACTTTACGGAATGAAAGCTTTAGACGGTGGCGCGCTGGGTGTAATTTAATATTAATTTCGTTTTTCTTTTCTTTTCGCTCTGCTTTCAGGTAAGCTTACACCAGGCGAACAAACACCACATCGCGCCCGTCATCATCGCGATCGCGCGTGTGTCTCGCCAACGGGCGGGCGGGCGCCCCAACGCCGACGGCGGATTTATTTTACGCTTCATTCAAAGGGATTTTTTGCGATCGCATAAGAAGAGAGATGATACGTATGACGACGTGAGTACGCACAAAGTTACCGGCGCGCGCGATCTATATATACATATACATTTTTCGCACTGATTTATGCTCTGCCACCGGTCGTGATATTTATTCACGATGACAACGCATTGAATTCATCACATGCCCCAAGCTTTTAATCAGAATATTAATTTTTTAATTACTTTTCACACAAACACAGCCACACATGAGGGAATGGCGTCGCTTTTAATTAACTCTCGGCGCCATCGTAGCACAGATTTTTACTAGCATTTTATTCGAATTCTTGCATGAGGAAATATAATATATAATAAGGTATGCTGGGAATTCACTGGCATCGTGACACATTCACACCAGCCAACAGAAGAGTCAAGTAAGAAAATATATCTTATAGAATAATATTTAATAACCATTAGCGGCAGTTTCGTTCTTTTTGGTATTCGTTTTAATTGATGCGAGCGGGAAAATG
This sequence comes from Myllaena sp. GC000078, assembly GCA_030264135.1. NCBI lineage: Eukaryota > Metazoa > Arthropoda > Insecta > Coleoptera > Staphylinidae > Myllaena > Myllaena sp. GC000078. Next base: position 14,347 of record JARJDR010009087.1, on the reverse strand, counting down.
ATAAAATATTGTGTAAAAATAAAGTTTGCTCTGCATTTTTACTTTGCGCGCCGCTGTCACCGCCGCTAACCGGTGGAAATTATCGATGTCGTGCTACCGTACTAACTAGTGCACCATCGCAACCGTGGGTGAAGATATGCAGGTTGCTCGCGAAGAATTTCCTTCTGACTTCTCACTAACGAGCTGCATGGCAAAATTTAGCGCACCAGTCTTTATTTTTTATCATTTTCTATACTAATTTAAGTCAAAACCTGGAAAGTGCTAAAGGAGTTAAGGATTATACAGTAAATAAGGACTAATTATTTACCAGAATGTTTGTAATTGCATATATCACTCGAGCAATTAGCATTCCGCCATTGTTTTCGCACATGGCAAGCAATTTACGATGCAATTTGTCTGAAAAGCGCCCAAGGTGCCAAGAAGTCGACGTTATTTTTATCGAAAACGTTTTCATAAATTTACCATCCACATCCACATGGCACGCTGCTACGCATCGTAATCGGGAGCGTGCAAAAAAAAATTCGCATACGACTGACTACGCGCTGCGCACGCGTTCGCTGGGTTAACGAACTCGTTGTATGCCGCAGCTCGGCGGCGGCGACCAGTGCGGCGGTGACTTCGCCTAGTCCTGCCGCCGCCGCCACGTTGTGTCAGCGTTCGCAAAAATCGGCGCACCATATGTTTCGCTGATTTTTTCTGCCAACGCCGGTGTATCTGTTTATTTTTACAAACAACATTGCATCACTGCGTGCCCGAGCTGCGCTGCAGTTTTCAACGCCATTCGACATTCCCCGGTTTCTCGCTCCAATTTATTTACTTCACGTGCTAATCATTGCGAGCGTTTATAGCGCGCGGCGATTGATGATGGCAAATTTGTAGGAATTGTTTGTTGCGCGTTGCATTCGAGTGAAATCTCAACTGAAAACTGGTTTTGCGTTGGCTTCTTTAAAAAGGTGTTGTTCCGCACAACTTATATGAACAAAAAACTTGATAGGTACTATGATATAACTCATGTGAAAGTGTGTACGGAATTTAATTTGTTTTGCTTTTGGGCAATCTGGAAAGAAATTAATTTTCTCCGGGACTTTGCACGAGGCCTAATTCATAGTGCTCGTCGGCAAAACTATAATTAATTAATAATATCTGACATTCATTTCGCATTCATGTCCAGGCGCGAGCGTGCACATATTTTATACACGTCCTATCTAGTCGCCTACCTACGAGTTATGAAATTTTCTAGCCAGCCGTTTGCGATCGACGAGACCGCGTGCGTGGTTGTGGCGGCGGGTGCATCGTGGAACTTAATTAAAACCGCCGCATCGCTAGCCCAGCTAGCAAGCGTCGGGCTCAATTGCGGTTCGGGATGTGTGCGCTTCTGTGGTGTGTGCGCTCGCTCGCCCAATGGTATTAATGATCACGCCGGTGCGCATGGCTAGTATATTAAAGCGCCACAATTTTATATCAAAACTGCTTTGACCTTGTCTTGCCACGTAATTCATATTCGATTCTTTTTGTGCATGCCCTCGCCTTTGCGTACTATCATTACGTGCTAATCGCATTTTCGCTGCGCGCGTAATTTGCGCCGCAGCATGCATGCATGCGTGCGTGCGGAGAGGCAAAATCCGGAAGTTGTTACTCTGCCTACCAATCGCCATGGGGTCGGTCGCACCGCGCTCCATTACGGTTTCGAAATTGCATCAAGATTGGACGACTCGACATTCCCGACTTAATGCGATGATGCGTGCGCGTATATCATAGGCAGTGTGACAACTGTCTAATGCACACCTACGGGATGCTAACTGAAATTGATATAAACCCATCTGTTGGCCGAACGCTCGGCTTCGACTTCCTGACCACTAATCGCAAAGCAGCTGACGGAGGTTGCTAGTCGTTAATTAATTCGAGCATCTTCTGTGTTTTATTTACTTGTAAATTAATTTGCATCACTATTTGATTTATATTCGTTATTTTGACACGCAAAGAACTTTTGCGGTTTGTGGCATTAAAAATGAATGGCGCAACTTTCATTCGGCACCGGGTCCAATCGAATTCTTGTTGTTCTTGTGCCCTTTTACAAAGTCGGGCGCATACATGATGTCGTCGGCTGCGAAAGCAAAGTGATCTCTACGGGAATTTTGAAATATTTAATGTTTTAGTAGCACTCCAAAGACATTGAAGAAGTCGAGCGCTACCCGCTACCGCCGCCCGCGCGCGCGCGACGAGTGTTTGGCAACAGAAAAGAGTAAATTAAGAGTTTCGGCCGGAAGGGAATACGCGGCGGAGTGGAGGACAGAGTGAAAGGGTCATAATGAATGGCCCAATTTATTTTTGTGTTTGCTCTACTGCCGCTGTTTCAGTTGGCGCGCGCGAGCAGAGATGCTGCCCGCAGGGTTGTGCTCCCAGTGAAAGGGTTTCAATGTGCGTGTGTGTATATTTATGTGAACGAAGGCAGGGCACTTCTTCGTTTAGCGAACTTGAGGACCCTTCAATTTGGCGCACCCCGACGTTCTTGTAAATGATGTCGTTGAATTGTATCCGCGCGTGTAAAAAATACGGGCTGGATTTTTACTGAGCCACGGGCGACGCGGGCGGGTTGCGTTTCGCATTATCTTTCTAAATGCAGCAGCGCAACTTTTTGGACTGTGCAAAAAAAGGCGACTTTGTATATGCGCGCGCTTTTGTTTGCGCCGCATATAAGTTCAGCGTAAATTAAGTACCTTCTGAATTGCTGCGAAAGGGGTTTGAAAAGGGTAGGCGATAACGAGGAAGTGTACAAGTGCCTCCCTCTCTTCTTCCCCCATTTCGCCCGAGAGCGACGTCCACTTCAGGTTGTTTTTTCATCGGTTCTTTTGTCGCCGCCCTTGATTGCGCTTTTTGGTGACGAATTAAATTCTTAATTCGTCTCCTTTGTTTTGTAGGTGTACACACGCCAACGCAACGATACATCCGCTAACGTATGCCGTATCTTTGAAGAATTAAAGAATCATTATGAACACTTTTCGCGTGTGCAGTGCACTTGAAGCGCCACTTTGCCGACGCTTTCATTCGCCCTACAAACACATACCCCTACATCCGCACGCTGGTGGCGGCGATGCGATGCAAGCAAATCGACTGTGGGGGCGGTTTGTATAGAAGAGTGTACTGGAGCAGTGATGACAACTTTTGAGCAGGCTAGATGGAGATGGGGGGTCGCCCGCTACTCGTTCGTTCGTTCGCAGGGGTTGTTTCTTCTTTGAGCCGTTTTCAAATGGCACCCGAGTGAGCAATCTGTGCCAGAATAATAAATGCTCCTCTTCCGGATTCTCCACACGCACACAGCCTTTCTCCGTCGCCCCCTTTCTTCTCTCGCGCTTTTCGCATTTCCCTGCCGTCTTATATAATGGTAAGGGGGGAGGGGGGGCATATTCTCTTATCGGTGTTTTCGCATCGTGTCCGATCCGTCACGCGCCGATCGCGATTAAAAATTGGCCACTCTGCGCACGCATCCTTCCGCATGTCTATTTTTATGCGCCAGACGAGGGAAGAAGGAGAAAGGGGAAGAGGATGAGGTGAATGAAATGTCACTAATAAATGTTAACGTCGTAATATAGATTTTATGGTAAACACCGGGCTGTGGGGATGGGGGACTATGATAGTGGCATGACGAATAAGTTATTGCGAACTGAGCGCTCTATTTCATGCTGGACGCTGCCAACTTCGAGGCGAGCGGAGGGATGACGGCGCGAAGTGAGCGAGGAAATTCCGAAATTCTCAACGAAATTCAGAAAGTCCCAAAGCCGCCGCGGCTCAACGACATGACGCGAGCTATTGCGAAATAGACGCGCGCGCAATATAACAACGGTGCTGCTGCTTTTGGTGGAGGTGGTGGGCGTCCAGAAACGTGCACCGTTTACGCAATGAACTCAGGCTTAGAATTTACGCGTATTGTGCGCGAATCCGTGGGGCTCTCATATCAGGAGACGGCCGCTGTTTAATGATGGACCGGTACGCCCGCGCGGCGTTAAAGGATGTATGAAGTTTCAACCGAAACTTTTTTCGCTCGACCTTTGCAATATCCGAACATAAATTTATGAATCCTCGACAACAGTGTTAACTTTGGAGTTGTTAATGTTGCGCTCCCCTCTTCTAACTAACTTCTACGTTGACTGGCAAACTCCTTGGATTTCAAGGATTTCGCGCGATTTACCTGTTGTTGGCGTACATACCACCCAACACCACTAGCTTCTACTTCCATCGCTGCGCTGTTGGGCATGAACCCTCTCTATTATTGATCGCATTCGGTTTAGATTTTTATCGCGCACGGCACGGAAACTTCAATAGTTAATAGGATTAGAGGGAAACTTTTTTGCGGCGGCGGCGCGGCGCTGTGCGTCCCATGCAACTATTTTTAATATTTGAACAAGATGTTGCCGGGGCGCGGGAATCTTAGCAAACATATTGCGTTTATTTATTTAGCGCTTGCAAAAACTTTAAGAGCCATCTATTTTACAGCCCCAAACTTTGCGGAAGTTGCGCTGTGCTCGCTATATGTCGGTCAAAACCGCGGTGGTGGCAAGTTTATGAGTAATATCCTACAATGGTACATGTTACCTTCTTCGTTTTGCGCATAAAAAAGCAAAGCATGCTAAACATGACTGGATTCTGCATGCGCATAAAAAACTACGTGGTAAGTGGGGGAGGCATGGGAAATGGAAAAACACGAATTGCCCACTTACCTTTTTTCGCTTTTTCTTCTCGCGTTCGCATCGGCAAATTTCGATTCGCATTCCCCGCACACACACACACGCATCCATTTTCCTACTCACATATTATATGCGGGAGTGGTATAAGTTTTCGCTTCGGTTGAAAATTGTTACATATTCGTTCTGTGTATGTTTGGGTTGGTGGCACTTGTCGTCCGTTGTGTCGCATATAGCTCTCCGAAACGAACCGGCCAGCCGGGGCGGCGCGACGACGACTTTCCCTTCAGCCCGACCGCCCGCTCACTCCATCGGCTTATTTGTGCAGCAGCAAGCGCTTTCCCCCGTACCTCTATAAACTTATTTATTTTCGACAAAAAGTGCTTATCATATTTCATTCCGCACTACGGAGCGCTTGACATTTGCTTGTATTAGATTACGTCTGTTCGACGACCCTCTCTCATCCCCGAAGAGAGCCAATACACCAGCAGCTAGCTAGCACGCTCTCTCACTGCGCCCGTTGCCGTCGTCGGTATAGCCAATTTTATTTAACGATTCCATATCCAATTGGGGAAGAAAACCCCGGTCCTCGGTTCTGTTGGCCGTCTTATACGTATACCTATCATTCAGTCCTGGCCGCGCCACATACCGTGCGAAATTTTCAGTTTTATTGCAGCCGGAAATACCATACCGTGCTGAAATTCCGGGTTTAAACTCTGTGAAATAATGTTATACCGTTCGGAATTTCTTTTTATGCCTTGTCTATAGTATTTATAATCGCAACCTAAAATATGATTTGTCGCTAGTAGTGTGCAACATTTGAACTTGATTTAATTCCAAGCGCAAATCTCTTCCATCCCGTTCGCGACTAATATTCTAAAAGCGTCGCGCGCATATAAATGTAGTAAGTAAGAATGCGTTATTTTGGTAGCGACGCGACGTAACGAAATGCTATTACTGTTAATATAATAAACGCTCCCAGAAATGAAGCCGTGAATAAGTGTGAAAGAGGTGCTTTGCTCTCGGCGCTTGCGCGACGCCGACGTGAGAACATTCGCCCATTCTTTCTCATTCAATTACGAATTCAATTATGCACCTCGCATTCGCATCGCTTCGCGCGCGACCGAGCGCACTATGTGGAAAGCACGACGACGATGATGAAGATGATGACGACGGTGTCGTCGACGGAGGCCATCATACGTGTCGCGTGCGTGTATATTATTTTATTATTATTATTATTATTGTTACGTAAAGACAATTAATTTCCTGTGCTTTATCCCGCATTAAATTCCCGACACACATAACTAACTGTACACGCGCAATGTTATGAACCCGGCGCACAAAGGTGGCTGTCTTTTTATCCTTTCGTCTTCGCTGAGGCGCCGACGCCGGCGTTGGGAATAAGTATAACACAACGGGTTGCGATGTCTCGCGACCGATTTCCAGTATACAAGTGCCCTTCCGACCCGCAGTGTTTCCAAGTAACTTTACGTTTCGTCTTCCTACTTCCTTCTTTGTTCTCAAATCTTCGTGCCCGACTTACAAATAGCTGCGTTTATCCATTAGCATCCTTAACTTTGTTGTTTATAATTTTTTAATACTTACACTGGTTATAATTGTTTATCATCACTTTCGAGGAGAAAATATCTCAACTATCAATCGAATATAAATAATATGCCAGATGGACGTAGACACATCGCTAAGAAATTCATTTCCAATTACATCATTTTATCCCTCATCCGGATGGATCGGAATCCATCGGCATTCGGGAGCAAGCGCGCGTGTGGGCAGAAATACACAAACCACATCGCACCGAGCGAGGCTTAGGCTACAGCCTCCGCGCAGACATCTGATGTCTATCGATCGTAAATTATGAAACGAGCTCAAATGCGCTCAGCTCGCGCGGACACACACTCACAAACACTACCGAAGTTGGCTAGTGTTCACCGCGTTCTCCAACGGATGGAGATCATCGCCGTCGTCGTCGTCGTCGCGAGCGTAAATGCCGTAGCGTAATTCCGCCGCATAAAGGCGTGAAAGGGAATGGAAGAAGAAGGCTTTAAGCATCGTATTCCCCATCCTTACATTTCTCGCCGCGCGCAATTCTTCATTTTCGTTTCCAGCAATGCTCGGAGATGATGACGATCTCTCCGCGCGCGCGCTCGCTGGGCAACACACTCTTATTAGCGATCTTCTGGAAATAATTTAGTTTTTCTTCTCCTTTATTACTACTCGCGGCCGTGAAGTGCTGCACAGAGCCACTTCAGCTAGCAGCATTGAAATAATGCAGAAGTGCACTTTTTATAATAACCAGAAGTTTAATGAGGTGTCAAGGAGGATCGTTCGGCCGTATCAAGACGGCAGGCAGAGCCCGGTCAGGGTTGTGCTCTCTTCGTTTGCGTCGAGGAGCGACTGGGAAGGCTAATAAGGCTAATTTCGCAAAGGGCAAGCGGCACGCGAGCAGATTAAAAATAATGCCCGAAACAGACGGTTTCGCGACTTTTGTTCTTGGGCTCAGCCGCGTTGCGTTTGTAATGCAATCTTCATGACTTGCTCCCCGCTAATCGAACGTGTGTGCGCAGCGCGCGTTTGTGGTTATTACATTCTGTGCATGATGGGCAAACCGTGTCGATAATGTGATGATGTTTTGCAATTTTTTCCCTCCCAAAGTGGCAATTTTCAGCATCTGACTCACACACATTGTGCATCAGTTAGTTATCGGACAGTTAGTGTTGGGCACAGGGTGGAAAATCCCCACTGGCAGGCGTATAGGCAGGAAGAGGACGTACGGGACGACGACCACCGACCGTCACAAGCGCGCGCGCGCCGGCGCGGACGACGGACAAATCGGTTGGATTTGTAATTGCGTCTGACGTATTATACAGGAAGCTAAAATATGCGTGCGTAATATGAATTTATCGCTTCGTGCGCTTTGGGCTGGCTGCCCTTCAACCACCCGCCCACTCGTCCTCCCTGCATGCGTGCGTTCTCTCGCACACCTACCTTATCTTATCACCCCTACATTTGTCTCTATCCGTAAACATTTTACCCTTGTATTTGCGAACTACACACATTGCGTCCGATTCAGTGAGCGTTGGCGGGGCGCACGTAACTTTGCATTTATCGAACTGAAACACAAAACCTAGCCGCCCTCTCCTACATCCGTGAGTGATATGTAGCCGTGCGTATGCATTAGTTGTGTGCGTGGGTGAAGCTCCATCCTCCTCTTCTCCACCCCCGACGATATGTTGCTAAAACATTGTTTCCGTGAAAGCTCACGGCGAGCAGCGCGGCGGAATCGATCGATAAATAATTTCGCTCAACTTTCGCACTCAACGCGAAACGCATTGGGAACGGTGCGACGGTGCAGTGTGGGCGTTTGTGCGCATTTTCACACTTTGCATATTTTGACATTGCGATAGTTTGCTTAAATTGTGTTCGTACTGGATTAACTAGTTTTTTTTTTGCTCTTGCTGCCGTTGTTGACGCAAGAGGCGTTTAGTTGAAAAGTATGAAACATGTGTTGACACAGTTTTTGTCCAGAAGCACTTTTTTATCAGCGCAAAAACTGTAGTATACACACTGACGGGCGGATTACGACGGGGCGCGCGCGCACACACACACACACAGGTGATTCAATTAGTGCGACGGGGCACACAGTCGTTAGCGAGCCCGACGGACATGTGCCGGAGACTAATAACGCGTCGGCTTTCTCCGAGTGCAATCAATGCGCATTCTGCGGCTTTGCTCCCGCGTCCGTCCGTCTCTCTCGCCCGAAAAGATTTACAAAAGCAATAAAATCGAATGTGCAGCAGCAGCCAGTCACCGCATGCTGAATTAAATTAATTATTACGACATTTATTTACATTTCATTACAACGTTTAATGCCCATACAGGCGGCACTTGTTTGCGTTTGAAGGTAAATACGACCCCAGTCGTATTACATTCGCCGTGAATTAAAATAAAAAGTGGAGGATTGACGCAAAAAGAAGCGCGCACGCCGGGCATTGGTCCAATTAACGGAAACGCTTTTGAATGCTGCCCTAAATAAAACAGACGCGCAATTGCCCTGCGGTAATTAAGAAAAGCCCTAATCGACGCCCGCTGATCCGATGCACACACAGCATCTCGCGACTGTATTATCTCAGTCGGTTCGACTGCTTTTCATTCGCGCTGCCGCGTAGCATAGTGAAGCGCAACCAGCACGGCTCCGAAACATTAATATAGGAAATTCATAACACCCCAAGGGCTTTTCAATCAATTTCCATTTGGCCTCGCCGAGAAGTGCGCTTGTGAATGTATCCCATTGCAGCCGGTGGGGTAGATGGACTTTTTGCTTCTTGCTGAAGCGCGCCGTTTGCGCTTCGACCTCGCCAACCACCCACCCTTCGCTGGTATTTTAGTCATTCGCCATTCGTTGTTGTTTGTGATCATTTTTTTTTGCACTATTACGTTTCTCCGCGCCCACTGCTATATTGTTGCCGAACATTAAAACATACTGGCATATATTTTTAGAATGCTTGAATTCAATTCGGCGCCGGCATAGTTGCCAACTGTGGCAAAGAAAAACCGCGAATCACTTAACTGTCTGCAGCACACCGAATGATGTGGGAGGCATTCCGCGCCGCCTACCAACCACCACCACCACCGCCGCCACGCCGTCGTCACTCATTGTTATTCGCGATCGGGCGTAACGCACACAAAAAATGAACAAAAACAAGTTCGAAACGAAACAAAAGAGATTGCGCAGCAACAGCAATGCGTACGGAAGTCGGCAAACCCCGCGGGCATTAATTACCGAGGTTTGCGCAAAAAGTGCTTATTATTAACTGCACTTGAGAGCCGAAACAATTGCGCACGGGCACGCGCCCAAATTGGGCATGAAATTGCGAAGGAAAATCGCACAATGCGCGTCAGTCAACAATATATAGGTACAAAATGGGGATGCGCCGAATTTTTATATTAAATATTTCTATATACATAGTATCATTGGCTGCAATTTTAAAATATAGTCAAGTATTTGTAATCAAGTTTTTCTACAATTACAAACTTTATTAAGGATTCTTCAATTGAAGCGTTAATTACTTAGCAAGCGTCATTGAAAACAAATTGCATCTGATTTGCGCATTCATTCATTCATTCATGCAGCTTTTCTTTAGTTCCCGTCGTGTGCTGATTGCGAATCGATTAAAATCGCTTCATACAATTGCGTCGAGTGCAAAACATTTCCATTAGTGTACACAATCATCCTGGCGATAAATGACATAACTACGCGCATTAATATCGCATTGTATAACAGCACTGCGTCAATTATTTATACATAGTTGCTTCTCGCAGCCGACATCAAACGCACACAGATACATGTTTCGCGCAAAATTGTAAACGGCGAGTAATCGTAGCTTACGCACGCACTCTCACACTCATTCTTCGTAACATCGAACGAACGTATCGCAATTACCATAATGCTGCATTCATTATCATTCTCGTCGATTACGCGTCGCATTATTTACGTATCGTTAGCTTGTTAGCCCACCTCGGTGGTGGCGGCGATGATATATCGTTTGCCTTGAACGACATGCAAGCGTACGAATCTTCATCGTTGTTGCAAGCAAGCAGCGACTATGACGAGGTCGGGCGATTAAAAAGACTCACACATTCCATTTGCGCTCGTCACCGACAGTGTTTATTTCCCACTGATTAATGTCAAATGTGTTATTCTTTTTACTCTTTGCGCGCGGCGCGGCGCAGCATTGCGGTTGCGCAACACGTATGCTTCGTTAGCGCGCGACCGTTTTAAAGAGGTCACCTTTTCAATGCGGCGACGTGTTTCAATGCATCCATGCATGCATGCGCATGGCATGCAACGAGTGAAATCAAAACGCTAAATGAATCTCGCACGGTCGCATGGATAATAATAATGTAATACCAACGTACATGGGGTTATTTTGTTTTTGGTTGTTTTCGATCGCAATCGAATCCCCGAGTGCATTTCGCTGATGATTATTATCATCGTGCGCTTATTTCTGATGCCATCATTTAGAATAGAACATGTTTTCATGTGCAATTCGATACTCATATCGCGCCCCTGCAGTTGGCCGGTGTTGGCTTTGCAAAACTACATTCGCAATGCGATGCAAATTTTGTAATGTTGTGTGGCATTAAATTACATTTTCGCATATTTGCTCTTGGAGTTGCGACAAATTTCATATCAAATAGCCTGTACTATGTGTTGCAAACTGCAGGTAATACTTTAACTTTGCAGGGTGAAATTGGTTGTTAGCGATAGTATTATAGCCGCAAATTTCGTTTCGTGGTGTGTGGAACTTTTATACACTTCCACATGCGCACGCGAGTCAAAGCTGCGCATGTTTGCATGAATGTAAACACCGGAAGTAAAGAAAACCGCACTGCTGCATGTTGTAATAATTGCGCTCTGGCTGGCGCTCACTCAGGACTAGGGGCAAATACATCATCGGCTTACGGTTTGCCCTCCTGCACTACTAAGTCTTCCTCACCCTTTGTGATGTGCGCCTTGCGGTCTCGCCCTCCGCGGTGTCTCCGCCCGACTGACTGACCGTGCTTTTAATTGATCTCCACATGCGCGTTTGATAGGATTGCACATGTCTGTTGAATTTTGTATTTTCAACATCATAAATCACAAAGTTTGCAACTTTAATTGACGCTAGAATAAAATAAATGCATTCACATGGTGATTTATGGCTACCATTGATAACACTATTACGTGTGTTGCCGAGGAGAGCCGAAAAAAAGGCACAACTTGCCTCGAAATGGTGTGAAATACATCAATCCATGGAAGGTGCCGAAGACGAATAATGGCGTGGATGCGGGCCGAGGCGGACGTTCCTCCCCATCATCAACACCCATCGCATTCTCGACGCGAACGACAAGAATCCATCCATCAAAACAATGTTAATGCCGTTTTCGAGTTTCGGGCCTGGTGGGGCGGCGGCGGCGGCCACCCCGTTTTTTACGTCTCCCCATTATCCATTATTCTCGTGTTAACACACAAACACCCCCTTTGGAGCGCGCGCATAATAATTATAACGCCAGCACCCTAATAACGAAAAAAGCAGCCCTGTTTGGGACGACGACACATTGATTTTACGACTGAAATTTGATGTTTTTTCTTCTACGCAGCGTCTGTTTTTCCTCGCATGTGTTGGGGAGGGGTTGGGGTTGAAGGTGGTTGCCGGAGGAAATCGTCGTAATCGACGGCCAAATTCAAGCGGCCCATTTTGTTCGAATCTAAACAAAAACAAAAGGCTAAAGGCGGAAGGTAAATATTGCTCCCACTGGCAGGGTGGGAAATCGCAGAGACAGATATTTTCGTTTGTGTGTTTTTCTTGTTTTGTCTGCGCCGCCGTGGTAGGGAAATTTATGACTTCGATTGTAATTCGAGTCTCGCGCAGGCGGGCAGGCGGTAGACACAGAAGGAAAAATGAAACGGCGCGGACAATGAAACGGCATGGCGTCGGCGGCCGGCATTAAAATCTGATGGAAATATGACGTAATAAAGCTCGTTAATTTGCATTAATATTTAATGGCCAACCACCACCACCATCACCGTGAGCGATCATTAAATCTAATTGAATTTGCGACGCGTTCTGCTGCTAATGTTCATCGTCTTGTAAACGACCGACCAATTTTTTTTTGTTTCTAGGCGCAAAAGAACAAGAAGAAAAGTAAAAGCGCACACGCTAGGTAATGAACATTCCCATCGAACGCGCGCGAATTTCACAAAAATGATTCAACGCATAGTGAGCGCGTGGTTATGAAGATTAATTTCACCATTGTTGTCTCGGCGGCGACAACTTTGTTTTTGCGAGCGCGCGCGCTCCATGACATTAGCGCCCCTTGCGTGTGCGCATGTGTGTGCGATTCGTGTAATTCGCGCGATAAATATTTGCGTCCAACGGCGTGGCGCAGGCGCTCGTAAATTAGGCAGCGGAATCGCTAGCAAATTAAAATATAATTACATGTCGGACGCGGTGCGCACACATAGGTACACGGCCGCATTCACGCGGCGTTGGACGGTCGGTTCGCATTCGCACATTAGGCAAATGACCGACTGGCCACCACATACACGCCGCGATTACAACGGCGCCGGCGTTGAATATTTTAATAATTAACTAACAACGGCGACGGCAACGGCACAATACAACAACACCATCATGCAGCAGGCCTGCCATCCCCAAACGCGCCGCGCACCGTCACGAGAGAAAGAGGAGAGTTTGTCAAAATGCAGTCGGGTAAAAACGAGTGCAGCGCGTTTGCATACACACCACCTACGCGTTGGGTCATAAGTCATTAATGGCGAGTTGCAAGCGCGCATGTTCGCAGACAAAAGGGCGGCGTATGTCGATTAATTTGTCGAATGTTTGCGGTGCGCTAATGCGGCAACAACGATTGATGTTTATCATTTTTGCTTAATTTATACATTTTCGCATTTTATCGATTTATACAAAATCGGGTTGGAAGAAGTTTGTAGTACATTTTATCTGGATATTTAAACGTAAATTTACTAAGGAAATAGCTGTGTTTCCCGCCAACAACAACGAACACGTTCAATCAATGTGCGAAGAGCGCACACACGCGCGAGCTCGCGGTTGGGTCGTAAAATGTCTATCTAAATTACAAACGTACATACCGAGGAGGAAAAGTCATTCTTCGCGTTGTGCGAGATCAACGTTGTTTTACAGGCGCGCTCGTTGGCAAACACCACATTTCATGGCGTCGGCGGCGATACGGAAAAGGGTTGGGCCGCGACGAAAGGTTTGTTATTGGCACTCGACACCAACGCGTGCAAGGTCGTAATGTTCGGCGGTATTGTCGTGCGGAAAAGTGCATTTCGCACCATCCATGTATAGAGAGAGGTGTGCGCGTACTGTTAACTAACGGAGGTATAATAATGCCGCCGTGTGTGGGTGTGAAGTCGTTAACGTACGTACAGTACATACGTGCGTCCGCGTGCAGTTATAATAAGGAGTGCAAGAAAATACAATTTGTTCTGGAGGCGGGTTAAAAATATTTAGATTACACACGCACGCACACATCGCGCGGTGAAACTGCAAATGCAATATAATTTTCTTTGCACATTTCCATTTTACCATAGCAACCCCCCAACCCCCCTTTCGTCCCACTCAATTAACTCATTCGTATTACAAAGCGGCTGCAAGTGCGGTATTAATTAACTCTTTGAAAATGTACAAGAGAAATAAAATCGTTAAACTATTAGCTTGGCCGCGGCCGCCGCTTTGGGGGTGTTGGTGGTAGTAATATCGTCACGTCGTTTGTTTGTTTGCGCTCATTCCATTTTCAATTTGTTCACGATCGCAATATCACCAGAGCCAGCCAGCATCGGCGCGAACGAAATAAGTTTGTGAATGCAGCGCATGTATAAATGTATACGTGCCGTCGATTGATAGATAGATGTAGATGGATGGGCGGGCGGGCGCGTACTGTCGTGTGGTGGAAAAGTGTATCGAGTATCGGGGCGCTGTGGCGCGATTCGAGTGCCGCACGCGCGCGCCTCGAATGTACATAGACGGATGGCGGCGGAGGCAGCGTAAATATACAGAAAGTTGCAGATTAAACGGCGATGCTTTTTGTGTCCATCTCTTCTGCAACTCGCGCAAACTTTTCCATTC
>JARJDR010009081.1:0-10984 GCA_030264135.1 Myllaena sp. GC000078 | reverse complement strand
CTAAGGGTTTGTTATAATTTGTATTTGTTGTTCAAATTTCACTCTATTCTTGATCACTTACAAACTAAATGTCCTCTATTTGAACAAAACTGTGCATTGAATAGATATCCTCGGAGTTAAGAGACAAAAATTATTTTGAATTTCGAGTTTTTTACAATAATATGAATAGACATTTTGCAATCTAATTTAATCTGATTCTAATAAATTTCATATGTATTATCATCAATCAACATATTTATAAATTTTTTCATGAATTGTATTGCACTCGTATATCAAGTTTTTGTTTTAAAAATTTAATAAGCACTTTTATTGCGGTTCGAGTGGTAGAAGGCAATATGCGCACGCCAGACGACAATGACTGATAACGGGGGGTTCTCCTAGCTTTACAACTACAAACCGCATCGATAATACGATACCTACTATACATAAAACGTATGCAACGTCGGACCATTATTATTATTGGTGGCCTGTGCAACAATTTGTTCGTTCGTGCGTTCGTAATAAGTCGCATACTCGCCATGCTTGTTTACCTTTACCACTGACGTCTATTTGTCTTTGTCCTACCGTTGCGTGTGCATTCATATTTTGTGTTCGTTCGTGCTCGATTAATATTCACTTTATATTAAAAATTATTATAATATATGAAGGAATATAGAGTTGGGACAAAGAAGAAGGAAGAGGACGAGTAGTATGGATGAAAGCAACCCTGATTGGCTGCTCCTTGAGTGATCCTAAATATGTATCCCGACAACTGTGACGTCTCCATTTCATCCGGATCGTCCTCTAATTTACAGGGTGTTCTATAAAATTAAACAATTATGAAATAAAACAGAAATTTAATAAATAAATGAAGATAATTTTAATGTTAATATGAAATATTTTAAATAGATTTCTCGAAATTCATTTCAACTTAATTAAAATTGTTTTGTTTATAGTATACTGTAGGGATAAATCCTTCCCAGCAGTAGAAATTGCAACGCATGCCTTTCCGCACTTGTGGACATTACGCTATTCGGACAATTGGGCTTCCTTCGAGCCTTGTCTCATTTCATCTCATGTCCTCGGGCATTATGGTTGTGGTTCTATACCGTATTACGACTGTAGTTTGCCAACTTCCGACAATTTTCATCCCGCCGCCGCTGCCGCCGCTGCCGCCGCCGCCGCCGTCCGCGTCGTCGTCGCTGTTGGCGGCGACAGCCTGGCGCCAGCGAAAACATCTTCTTGCAATCCCCCAGCCGACGACGACAAAACATCGCCAGACATCCGCACTGAATTGTATACGCAATAAATTCGCGTTCGATGGTATCGAATGAATCGAATTGAAATCCATTTCCATACAAACAACAACCCTTTTCAATTCCTTATTATATAAGTAAGTACCTCTTGCCTATCTCCGAGGATGTTATTTAATTCATTCTTTTCATTACAACTTCATTTCTATATTACACGATTATTTCTTGACACGAACTGCGGTGGAATTGCATATGGGAGCAGGAGCAAGAGAATTATGGGCCGTTCGTGATTATATTCCACAGCCAAAACGGCCTTTCCCTGAACGAAAAAAATAGCCGGGATATTTGTATGCATTGCGCGAAGTGAAATTACATTCTCGCATGGCGCCACCACCACCGCCGCCGCCGCCGGCAAAAACATTTCGGTTTTCATTTCATGTGCATTATAATACATATTTTACGTTGCGATCCATTTTAATGTATGTATGCGCATGCGAAGCGCGTGATGCGAATGCGAACGGGCGGCATTGAGGCGACGATGCGTTTTTATTAAAAATTGCAGTTTGGATTAAATTTGCATAACGGGGCGGCCGAGATGAAAAATTTTCCTGCTAAGCTTAATGAAGATTGAGTGAAAATATGGTAGATTGAAGTAAATTGCATTTCGCGAATGTTTTCAATCATTACGCTGCGTTTATTAATAACTTGGGGGAAGTTGCAATCGAGCATGCCGATGCGCAGCGCGAGCGGAAATTGCACGTGTTTGGTTTACTGAGAAGAAAAACGCACCCACGCGACAACAATCTTTTTTTTAACTTTGCATACGTTGTTGGTTTTAATGACTCAGGGTGACAAGTTTTCAATTTAGCATTAACTTTGTATTATTTTATGCAGATTGTACCAACAAACTGACGTTGTACAAGCGTTATCGATCGCCTAATCAATCATGCAAGTAGCGTGTTAAATGAAAGTTTTAATGAGACACGCAAATGAGCACTACGTATATTTCATTAAACTTTAAATCATAAAAATAATTGTAAAAATCGGCAAACGCCAACGTATGTATTTATTTAAGCAATCTGATTGATTCATTAAGAAAACAAGTTGGTTGCATTGTTCCCGTTTTGTTATTTCCATCATTAATCATCGCATCAATCAAATCGTGTAAATTTTGCGCAGTTTGCGCAGCGAGAAGGAAATCACGTCTAGACTAATACAAGCTACATCCGAAACATGCACAATATAAATATATTAATTATATTTGTTTAAGTATATTATTATTCAATTTCATATTAATCATGGGAATCAATATTAGCTTCTCCTAAAATCGAATGATTTTAGGAGAAGCTAATTTTTTCAAATTGGCAAAGAAACGAGTATTGGGGGCGGAATAAAATTGGCCGCGTTTGTCATCGAAGTTGTAAACGCGAAGCGATGCGGTTTTGCTACCTAAACGGAGGCAATCGAGCGATTCTCCGTGCAACAGGTGGTGCATTCCCGTTCCGCACACTACTTATTTGCACCGCGCCAAAGTGCTCTAAACCGTCTAAATCGAAATGCATTTGCCGCAAACCAACTTCTTATAATTTACTCCGAAATCCAAAGAGACAAATTTACTTACTTACTTTACTTTCCCACCTACATTTATGCTTATTTTACTCTTATTGTCGTTTACAATTTCAACCTCAGCCCAATTACAACCGAAAGACAAGATGAAGAGGAACGAAACGAATCCAAATCAAACGCAAACATTACGCACGCACAATTATCGTCATTGTGCGACCATCCGTGAATGTATGCGTGCGTGCGGTAACCAGTATCGGTCGCATTATAGCCATACGATTACGTTATGGCCGCGCGTTATTAATGTAACGATGTGCTTATGGCGATCGCGCGCGCGAAGAACCTTCAGCGTAATAAGTGTATCGCGTATCCTATCGCATCCTATCAATACGATACTTACTACTTACTTATACTCATCGTTATGTTTGTTGAATTGCTAATAAATAATCGTTAGGCGTTTCAATGTCGCTTGCGCTCGTTCATTCTTGGTTTCATAATTAACGCACGTCGTTTAGTTTCAATATTGTTTCAATGTTGCTACAGATGGGTCAAATGTATCAAATGTTCAAATTTAAACGTAAGTAAAGTAAATATATACTGATAGTAAATTAGTTAGTAACTGCCATTGTTATTGCTGTTGTAATAATTAATATTAAGTCACGGGCCATGTGTTAATGGTTTTTATTATTATTATTAATGGCGGTTAATTGTTATAAATTACGATATGTATTCGTATTGCGAAAATTTTAAGTAATTACCGCCAATACCAAGTGTGAATATGAATATAGAAACGCATACAATGAGTGGGTATTAACACATAATTATAATGCGTGTGATGAAATTATAAACACTCAACAACGTCATCGGCATATGTCATAATTAAAAATTTACATCACCAAGAAAACCTTTCTTTCTGTGCTAATCCTGTTTTTCAAACAAGAAAAGTGCAACGATAATGAATATTGAGACAGATTGATTCTTTACTTCGACGGATTTACTGACAAATTTCAACAGTTTAAGTTGTTACAATCGATTACGTCACGAATCGGATTACGCACCACATCAAATGAAGAGAACGCGAACGTGCGTCGCAAAACGCGACCGAATAAAATAGAAAGTCGCGCGCTGCGCCTAACCTTGTGCGTACTTATCCACTGACTAACATAGTAGTCCATACACACGCACGCAATTACTATAACAATGTCGCAAATGCTGCATAAAGGATTTGCATCCCTAATCAGCAGAATTTATCACTTATCACTAATTAATCACCCAAAAGCTACATTTATTTCAGCGCTGGCAATTTTGTGTTATTTTGCATACAAGTTGATGATGATGATGATGATGATGCGAGTGCGCATTCGCGGGATGCGTTTATTGTGTGACTGTTGACCCCGTAATCTGTTTTTAGCGCTCCGCCGACCGACGCAAGCGCATTCAAGGCTTCTGCACAACTCAAAATTCACCACCGTGTTGCATTTTATTTTCACTTCAATCGCATGCGCAAATCACCTATGACGATGATGATAATTTATAATGATTCGGTCGCAAAACAAGGAAGAACCTGATGATTATTTAATTAATTATTGAACGCGTTAAGGAAACACATACTGCTGCTGCTGCGGCAGCGCATTAGCATATTTTCAATTAAACCGGCGACGTCCCGCGGTGATTACAAGCACCTCGAATGGCAAGTGCGGTGTGTAGGCAGGGTGTGAGCATTGTATGAATCAAAACGCGATGTGATTTCAAACACATACGCAGCGCCGGCCGATAAATGCCGGTCTCTCGCACGCATACATCACACATCTGTGAATGCGACGATGATGAATGAGTTTGCCGCGTTAATTATTCAAATTTGTTTATGTTTAATTAGGCATTGTATTTTACGTATCACGTCCTTGGAAATCATTAATGAACTACCTACAAATCGGTTGCAAACGCATCCCGATCATATATGGCTATTATTTGAAATCATTTCCTTTTGCTGGATTTTCCCCGGAGCCGAGGAATTAATCATGCGGCAAGAATTCATCAGAAGGATGCCATGCATCATGCATCATTCCGAAAGAAACAACAATAATTAAACGCCCAAAAATTCATAGTCTTGCTGAATTTGGTATTTGGGCGCAGAGGCGGACACGGGCACCGCTGACACTCACTCATCAAGCATAATAATGATGTGTGTGCCTGTCGCGGCTGCACTACGACTACGTCGTCGTCATCGACAATGGCCGAGAGCAGCTCGACGGCGGCGGCGGCGGCGGCGGCGGTGACGTTCCCCGTTCGCGATGAAAACAGCCTTGGCCTTGACGCCGAACGCTGATCCTAAATAAAGCGCACAATCAACTGCCTCTCCGCGCCGCATATTCGCTCCGCAGTGCACACACAAACTCCATCCATATCGTCCTGGTCGTAAAGAAACTATTTTTTCAATTTTTAATTTATATTCTCAATCATCTATGTACTATGATTTTTGTGCAGCAAGAAATAGACTAGCAACCGGGCGACTAGGAAGCAGGAAAACTAAGCACTGACCTATGCCAAGCGCAAGCCAAACAAACACATCGCGATTCGCCGTCATGTGTGATTGTTTACATTGAAATTTTTCAATTCCGAGTCCCGGTTCGCAGCTTGCTCTCCGGCAGCGCACACGAACGCATATACAAATAGGCACCGCACGAAAAACCGCGAATAGGTTCCATGTGCGAGTAGTTGTGTAGTTTGCTTACATAACACCATATACATACTCGGCCGGCATTACACAAACCATGCATGCCTACACGTCTCGTTCGTATCGATGCAATGTAGACACAGCCGCATAGAAATGAGAGGAGACGTGTACGTAAACACCGAATTCGAATCGATGTTGAATTTATCATACAGGGTGGCAAAAATAATGATTACAATTAACCTATATAATTAGAGTGGCCGAAGGAGGAGGAGTGGTAGGCTGAGTGCGAGCAGCGGACCCAGAGGAGCCTCACCGTCTGTGGCGCGACCGCCAAACATCATCATGTGCGCAGCGCAACGCATCATCAGCATAATAAATCGACGGAACGGACGGAAGGTGGCTTGCCAAAAAAAAGCTATATATCTACCTTCTGCATGAATTTCATCAATTAAAATAGATATGGCAGAGTAAGGTGAAGTGGGGTAAGATCGAAGCGGTTTTTGCTAAGTTCAACTTTAACATTATAGATTTTTTTATTATGTTTGAAATATTTGCCCCAACTTGGCATTATCGTAAAGTGCAGTTAATTCTCTATAATTTCCACTAATCACAATTTAGATTGAATAGAACCTTTATTCACAGATTAAAAAGACGTGACAGGTGAAGCGAACTTCCCCAGTGAATGGGGCAAGATTGTTAGCGGTCAATTAAAACATTACAATGCCAAATCTGAATTCTGATGTTGTTATTTACAAAATGCTTTTTTCACGATTAAATTCTGTTACTTAATTTCAAAGTTATACATATTTCAATAATTTCGTACGGACGATGGCTTAGGATTATGGTGCGATCTTTCCCGGCAACCTTAAAATATGAGGTATGATCGCGGCACAGCCCGAAAAGTTTATCGGGCCCCACTGCCGATTCCAATAAAGTCACTAGCTTCTTAAGCGCTTATAAATCAACTCAAATAGGGTCGACTTTTCGTCCCACACTCGAAAAATAGTTATAACTATTTTTCTTCATACAAACCAAATTTTTTGCTCAAAAATTGAGATTATAACCAATAATTTCAGCGCACGTTCTAAGACATGTCTAACTGATTGTGAGTATGTAGTTCATAGCTAGTCGAAGAAATCTGCTTGTAAATCGAAGGCACCTCGTTAGTTAGCTTCGTACTAAATCAATGCTACAATCAATATCGATCTTCCCGTTTGCGACCTTACCCCACTTCAGCTAACACAAACAATGTACGGTTCTGTTAGTTTTAAGGATGTTTAAGGGCGTAATTACTTCAACAGCTGAGGTGGGCAAATCGAATGTTGCCAAAGCAATAAATGCAGTCGAGTTAAATGAATATGAATTGTATAATTGTACTTGATGTCGAAATATGACTGCCAACTTTCACTCGGCGCTCGCGTCATCGTTTCCTTTTCGTTCACGCACCGCGTGTATAATACTTAGCGCCATTGCCTTTTATGTATATCAGCAAATCCGCCAGCGAAATCCATTCATAACAACATTAGCGCGGCAACAGCAACACAAAAGCTATGAAGATATGAATAGTCGTTTGAAGCAGGTGGCAAGTGGCAAATGAAACCGAAGAGCAAAAGAAGTACTGAATAGTAAGTGGGCGGGTTGTAGAACAGCTTCACTAACAGGTACATCATAAATCATATCTAAACTTATCAAATCCCATCCGATAATTAAAATTGCAACTTAACTAAATATTATACAATTTTCGTCATAAAACTTATGTATCTAGTTCGAAAGAAAATCCATCCGTTTTCGGAAAATCAAATCGGTTCGGTCACGACAACAATGTTAGGCGAATGGAAGAAACAAACTGCAAAGTGGCCCGAACGAAGAAGCAAAGCAGAACGAAACAAACGAAGAAGCAGCAGCAGCAGCAGCACGACATGGTTACTTATACCACGACACCTATAATTATAATAATAACCCGGCGACAACA
The DNA here is from genome assembly GCA_030264135.1 of Myllaena sp. GC000078. Classification (NCBI taxonomy): domain Eukaryota; kingdom Metazoa; phylum Arthropoda; class Insecta; order Coleoptera; family Staphylinidae; genus Myllaena; species Myllaena sp. GC000078. The sequence continues at coordinate 3,543 of JARJDR010009081.1, read as the reverse complement.
TACAGCCGCGCACACAGGTGCGGACTCAAACACGCGGCGCGCATGAAGGTAAGAAGCAACTGCAATTAAACAAGATGAGACAAGAAGCTTCCAGTGCAGCATTCCAAAATCCACCTGCGGACGGACTCATGGCATTGCGCCACACTCAGTAGCGTGCATTTCGGCCATGCGCAAGTCGAGCAAAAGGGTAGAGTAACGAAAGAAACAATTATACACACGCACGGAAGAACTAACCCACCAAATGAATGCAGTTAAGAAATTTTCATTTTCAATCTAATTGCCGCATAATACCAACGTCATACTCATAACATCCGAAATCATAATCGGCGGAATTTTACATCCACTACGCAATTAATTGATTAATATATTCCGGATTGCAGATTATAATTAATGCGCACGCCTCGAGTGATACTGATATGACACCGCTAATTAACGACGGGTATTTAATGAATGCCACCACACTCGAATTATCCATCATAAACGAGTAATGCGATGCAACGAAATTAAATGAATGCATTACGGATTAGATGGCACTCGCGCAGCATTAATGAAATGCTGAAAATTAAGCAAATTCATAACGTAAGCGCGCCTCTTGTAGCCACGCACGCCGTGTGTTATCGAGCGATTTATTGCGCGTAATACGTGTAATCAAATCAATAAAACGCATATAACGCCGATGCGTGCGTATCGTATATGAAATCACATCGGACGTAATCGCCCGTCGGCCATCGGCTGACTAATTGCTAGCATTACGCGTAAATATTCATAACTTACAACTGCACCACTCGCCAAAGACACTCCACTCACCTGCAACAGAAAAAAACTGGTATTAAAAACACGGCTTTTTGAAATTTATCAATTCATCATCTTCATCATCATCATCATCATGATCATTAAGCAATAATTAATGAATGAATAATCGTCGTGTGCTGTCTCCAGCATAATAGACAATAATAAGACATAAATCAAAGTTTACACTTAAAAAGTCCTATGTTTTCCAAGTATTTACGTTATTTCGATTCTCCTTTTTATACTGTTAATAGGGCTATACAACAAACTGCAGCATTATAAAAAAATGAAATCATCACATCGATTTTTGTTTGGACAACCATAATACGCACGGATTTCAAGTTAGCATTAAAGCAGTCATATATCTTCGAAGTTAGCTTTTGCCATTACCAATGTCTGAGAGTAAATGCAATGAGCAGAATGGCAGGCCAGCATTACGCGAGTGTAGTAGATCAGTGAGTCAGTCAAGTCAAGTCAGTGTACAGAAGTATACAGAAGCCATCCGATGCCCCGCCGAAGGTAAGAAGACTTATTTAACGCCTCACGTGGTACGCCTCGCGTTTGCGTTTAGTCACGCCGTCTTGCGCACGCAAATTCGTTTCTTGACTATTTCTACATACACATACATATATTCGAGCGCACAACAACCACACTCAAACTTACTATATTAATGTAAAAATTAATCTAAATTTGAAGGCAAAAAAAAAAACAACTTCTATCCGTTTCAATTATGAATGATACGAACAATTCCGGGGACCGGAGATGAGATGGGAAATACAAATAAGTCATGCAATTAATAATGACGATTAGTGAAGCGAACGCCTTATTTGATAGCTCGAACCGGATAAACGGGAAGCTGGCGCGAAATGGATGGGAACGGATCAATCAATCCATCATTCCGACGGCACGCACATCGAATCCATTCCCATTCCCCCCGCAGGCTGACACTTTCCACTACATCGCGAATCATAAATCAACAAGCATTCCCCGCTTTTAAAATTAACAAATCAAATGCCAATCGAATATCGGAAGAGAGAAGAGAGGCAACAATGACACATCGACATAGTACGATCAGAACGAAACAATACCAATGGTCTTAATGCAAAGCAAATAGAATGGAAAATGGCGCAAATGGATTTCGACACGGATGAATTATGAATCATGACGAATTATCGACCAACAAACTCTCCTACAGACAACAACACAGCGCGCGGAATGTAATCGAAAGTAGTCAAAGTTATTATATTACAAATAACAATAAAACTATAGCCATAAACATGCAATGAAATCAAATAAATAACATTAGAACATTTAGAACTCAGATCGATTGCTGATAAATACGAAACTACATCAATGATTTGCAACTTTTCGTTTAGAATGACTTTCGGGGTTTTGTAATAACTATTTGATGGGAGATCGTACCCTGCATTCTGATTGGCGCCCAAACCCAACTGCTCCAGCCCAATCAATTGGTGTTGGTGGTGATGATGATGATGGTGGTGGCGGTTAAGATGCGTGCCGACATCAATGGGCGCTGTGGCGGCCGCCGGCAGCGTCAAATAATCGTCGACGCTGCCACCGCCGCCACCGGCGAGCAGCGCCACGGCAGGCGGTGTCGCCGCCTCCGCCGCCGTTGCGTCTTCGTCGACGGCGGGACCCGCCTCCGTCGGGCCCTGTCTGCCCCACGTGTAAAACAGTGCTACGACACTTGCAAACTTATCCCAAGTCACCGAATGCACAAAACATTTTTTTTTACATTTTCACCACACTAGAAACCAAAAACGTGGAATGAATTTGCTACAATTTCGAATTGAAATTGATGACTGCCATAAGCAGGTAGGCAACAATAATGATAATACCCTGAGTTTATTGCTACTACAACAATTATCGTCGGCAAACGTCAGCGTGAGCGTCCGTTTGGAAGATTGATAATAAAGATACGTCGATAATAAAACACCATTATTACGATCCACATACACAGCCAATCAGTGGTGCTGTGTGCTGTGTGTTTGGTATAGTTGCAACAATTCCAACAGCCGCGCATTGACACCGAGGCGGCGCGCAGTTCATTAAAATGCAACGCGATGCAATGTTGCATTGATTAGCGGCGTCGTAAAGTCATACACGCCGCAAGTGATTTACGAATGCGCCGAGTAATGTCTTCCAAGTCCGTGCAATTTGCAACAAACTCGCTGCAGCCGCAAAAGGAATGTTATATTTTGGAAATAACTACCTATCCTATATGTATTACTACCTCCTACCGTATCGCAATATGCGCACGCGACCGGTTGTATTACGTATTGGACGGCCGGTGGACGCGACTTAAGTCGACTGCAGCGGGCAGCCGCGAGTTCCACATCGACGACGGTACGTACTACTATCAAAGCGCTCGCGACGAAGTTTATCGTCAGCAACTGAAAGTCGACAACTACGGCGCGACGTCAGCGATGATTACATGGCGCGTAGCGGTTTGTATGAGCTATACACCGCGCGCGCGCGATATTCACGTAGCGCACGCGTGCGCTCGCGCCCGGACGGTGTTGGCAAACGCCAAAACGTTACTCAGTTACGTTTGCGTTTGGCATTTTGTGCACGCACGCAACGCAACGCAACGCACGCACACGGGTGTTGCGTTGACATACGCAATAACGCCGATATTTTCCAATCGTTGATTGTTACAATGTGACAATTACTCTTACTGTCTCTCAGTCTATGTTCTTCGCGATTTTGTTTGCTAACCCTGAACAAATGCGA
>JARJDR010009077.1:0-10002 GCA_030264135.1 Myllaena sp. GC000078 | reverse complement strand
GTGTGTGTGTGTGTGTGTAATGAGTGCAATCCCAGGTCCATAACGTGTTCGAGAAATCGCTGAATCAGATCGGAAACTTTAGATCTTTTCAAATTGGCTTGCAGGAAGAGTGCCCAGTCATCGAGGTCGGCAATAATTACTGCCGCTGCCACTCATGCGGCACGCCAACTATTATATCGATTAGTCTATTAAACACTTAGCGCTCATTTATCACCGTCAGTACATACATCACGCATTTCCTCTTTTTCCAGGGTGTTACTTGTTTTTCGACGTTTTGCGCAAAACAGCAATGACGCCGTTATGGATTTTACGAATCGCCTTTGAGTATATACGCTCGTATTTCCATCGACGACGGGCGAAAATAGCCACGCGGGCGCGCCGGAGTGCAAACGTATTTAATTAGCTGCTGGCGGATTGATGCGCCCGATGGCTGGGTTGTGAGAAGAAGTTATATATCGCCGTGTTGATGGACATTGCGGGGACAACTTGTTCGCCTGTTAGTAACAACATCATCGCGTTTCATGTCACACGTGGTGGTGGTCTTTTTTCGAGGGCTTTTCTGTGAAGTGCGCCGAAGGATAAATCAGCGGCTAATCCTGCGATTATGATGCGTGCACGCTGGATTACACACGCAACGGGTGCGGTGCCCCGCACAAAGGTGCGGACGTTTTCCGGTGCGATGAACTGCGCCTCGCTTTGTGTGTCACTTGGCGAGATCTTCCAGTGCGCGAGGGGGTGTCGATAATATCCCGATAATAAGTGCGGGCGAGACAAGCAATTTGCATGTCATTCGCATCCAGCTGCTTGGAAATTTTAATAAGGCGCAAAAAATAGAAAAATATCCATTAGCCGCATCCCCGGCGGCGGACACCTCTCTCCCCCCTGCCGACGACTCATCCATTATTCATCGGTGCGGTGTAAAAGGAGCGAAGCGCAAAAGGGGTGACGACTAGTCAAGCGGATGGCTAATCAACGCACCACGCCCGGCGGCGTTATAAATATAATGTAATTTGCCAATACCACGGCAGCCATTCAGTCACTTCAGTCAACATCTGTGATCGCCCGCCGGCTACCGGATAATAAATAGCATAATAACGATGCACATGCGCTTATCGTACACGCCGCATTTGTCCACCGATGCCGATTAATCAAAACATTGACAGTGCGCGCCGTGCGCGCGGTGCATCGACGCTGCGATGAAAATGAAAATATGATGATATGACCGGAGCCGATTAATTATCGCACATCAAAGCGCGCGCTCTCCTGTCGATGACATATTCACTGCCGTGATGTGAAGAGTCGACATACGCGCGCGCGCGCGCTGAAATGCATTTAAATAATGGCATTTATTAATTCAGAAAATATATTATGATGCGGTGCAGCGTGCAATGCAGTACCGCCGCTGACGGGTTCGATGACGATATCGAATAAATAATCATCGAAAACTGAATGCGCGCACACACACACACACACCGTTGTTCGAGAGAATTATGATTGTCAATTGGATTTTCCGGTGCACCAACACCGCAAATGCAATCCTGATTGGTTTTCCAGGATGCTGTCATCGCAGCGCCGAATAAATTTCCCAAAACAATATTGCTGACGGTTCTAATGCGGTTGCATTGATCCGAATCGAAATTCTACACATACAAGCAGTTCGAATCGAATAAGTAATCATTACCGTAAAAGACCATCTTCGTTGCTACCCCCAATCGAATCACGTCTTCACGTCTCTCAAATTGCACCCGTGTGCCGTCATCATAATCCGACGATGTTAATTGGAAATGAATTGACTTGCTTACCGTGTAATTTTTTTGTTTGCATTCAAAATAAAAAGTCAACTCTGTAAACACAAAGAGGGTGTGGGGTGTATTATGGCGACATAAAAACACGACCGGCGAATTGTATCAAAACGCATTACATTATGCAGAAGGCCGTCCTCCGCGCGCGCACGACACGATTAAACGGCGTGGCGGTGGCGGTGGTGGTGGCTGTCGCGGCGTGGGGCAGAAATTTATATGCGTGCAACTTTTTATGGCCGCTCCTAAATCACAACAATGCGTCGAAATAAAGGGCCCGTATTAGATTGGCGCCGTTTTGCATACGCAGCGCGGCGCACACCCCCAGTCCCGAAGCGCAGTCATCTCAGTATTAAATGTGCTCGTTGAAGTTCATATCAGCTCCATAAAGATGGCTTATCTCGCTACGGCAATGTGTGCGCACCACCCTCGCCGCTACTGTTTCATCCCAACGTCCACTGCGCGTGCGTGGATGTATTTGCATTGAACACGTATACATAAATTCTGATCTTCAAGCCCAATTTCATCTCTTCATGCCATAACTCACCCGCAACGTGTGAAAGTGTAGACATCACATGTGGCAAAGAAGGGAGGTGCAATCGAAAGTGATATATTTATGAGAATACGCATGACACTGCTTCCATGTATTTTATATAAGTAAAGTCAGCAAATACATACGTTGAAGACAGTGAACCAATTTTAAAAACACACAACACACATAAGTAATGAAGGAAAATAGGCGTATAACAAACGGTTGGCGGTATACCATGCATATAGTACCATACACAACATTGTAGAAAATCTCAGGACCTCCTCCAGATTTATTAGTACAAGGCGGTGGCAGTAAATCGTGTGCGCCTGCTCGAGCAGCTGTTCCAAAGTGTCATCTCGGTAATGTCGCATGCGCCGCCGCTGTCACCACATACACGCATACACCTTACCCGCCGTCGCCGTCATCTTCGCGGAGGGCACGAAACGGATAAATATATATCTCCATATACATCGTGACATTTCGACACGCCAAGCAGCAACGTTCGACAGGCGCATACATCGGTCGTGCCGCCGCCCTCCCACGATGGTGACGTATGCAAATAAAAACAAAGACTGCTACCGCACATGAATTATAAGCATTTCTTTAAGTCTAATTGTAAGTCTAAGCAATACTTAAAAATTTGTTGAGTTGCTTTTCATGCGCTGTCGGCAGAAGGTTGGGGGATGGGCAAAAGGGGGCGAGAGAGATGAATTATTAGCGAGCTACAAGATGGAGTAATATATAACCGGGGCGCGTTTTTGTGGCGCAGAAATATATTAGACGAAATAAATCTCTCCGCACGCTGCGCGCGCTCCTCATTTTCCTGCCAACGCGAAACGACGACGACGGCGACGTCCGCGCTCGCGCTCGCGTCGCGGATATAATTTACGGCGTGGCAGGCAATAAAAGGATCAGAGCCACACACATATCGCTTATTTTTACACTCCATAATTTAACGTCTTCTCCTTGCGCACGCTGGCCAACCGTCTTCGCGGCGGCGAGAGCCCATCATGCACGCGCGCATATCTAAATCTTAATGCGGTTTATGTGGCAGAAAATTTGAAAATGCAACGCGCCGCACGATAAGTCTGTGCTTGGCGTGTGTGCTGTTGTTGTTGTTGGTTGGTTGTGTTGTTGTTGTTGGTGGTGGTGGTGGCGCGCGCACGATGGTGGCAAATGAATTATGATCCCCCATTGTGTTGCTGCCGTCGTCCCGACCATTGTATTACGTTCGAATAAACCATATTGAAATTTAAGATCAGGAGATTGCGGCACGTTTTTTACGACGCACACACACACATCCGCATACATACAGAAAACCGGGGTTTGTGCACAGTCGCAGTCGCTTCGAACGTTTTATACGTGTCACGTTATGATGCGAATTTATTACTTTTTATGCGTGCCATTGTTCTTGCCCCGACGCCGCCGCGGCCCTTTTACGATCGCGCCCAGCATCACAATATACAATTTACCAAAACGGCACGATTTAATGACACGACGACAACGTTTATATTATATTTATTCAGCGGACGAGACGACGACGACGACGACCATCATCATCATCATCATCCTGTCATGCCACGGCTCGTTTCAATGCTGCCGGCGTGTCGCGCGTCTGAGGGGTACTTTTTTCCTACTGCGTGCGCGGCTGTCAACATCCGTTGATGCGGCCCGTCATCCAATTACGCCCAACACATATATCGATGCAAATCAATTCAATTACTTCTTGCCGCGTTCGCTTGCTTGCTGGCATGGCGTTTTGCATAATTTCTTTCGCAGAGCAACGAGACGGTGGAAATTAATACCGTGCGTTGCGTTGTAATCAATTCACGAATATCGACGATCTCAACATATGGGCATGCACATCAATCATGTCCATAAATGTAGCGCACGTCGGATGCGCAGCTTCTGCAACATGTTCTATTCCAACGATAATTAACTGTATGGTACATACATACTGAGTATTGATGCGCCGAGCAGCACGATGAGAATTAATTACGGCAAACGACAAGTATACCGGTCGGCCATTTATTAGAATCGCGCAAAAGCAATTAATTCCCTGCCACGTCTGATTTATTTCTTAATAATCATCGCCGTCTATTCATTGCTTGCTGCGCTGTGCGATAACTTTGTAAAAGGCTTTCGCAAAACGTAATTTGTTGCATTGTTTTATCGCGCATATGTCTGTTCTGTAGCACACATTTTATTGCGGTCATAAGTCATTTATGACATGCGCGCGAATGACTTGTTTAACACACATAAACATCCAATTATCTCTATGCGCATTGAATATCTTATTAAGAACGACGGTTGCGCAAACCCCGGGCGTGCGCGCATGATTTACATTTTCGCCATCGCATATAAAATAGGAAAAGCGAGCGCATAAATTGTCCAGATGTCCCCATCAAATGGCTCGTATATCTCTTCGCCTCACTTTTGTCCACACACGACGACGACGACGGCGAAAGTCTGCAAAATGCGCTTCTGGCTGGCTGGCTGGCCTGGCTGCGGCGAGTCGTTCATCATCTGCGCGACGACGGACGTCGTCGTCGCCGGCCGCGGACATCGTTAAGGGGGCAAGCCGGGGAGGGAACGAGAAGTGGGTTCCCCGCACTGATAAAAGCAGTCATAAATCTCGCGCTGCGCCCACCGCCGGCACGGCATGCTAAAGTGCTCGCGGGCGTCGCGCGCATGTGTTTGCCCAATCATATCCCGCCGACACCACCCCCCCGGAACGGATCCTGCACGCCACGTCACACCATATCCTGGAGACATATATTAAGATAGTGGTGGGCGGTCAGTAAACGAGCGCACACTCGGCAAAGTCCAGTTTCGGCCTTTTCCCCCCACAAAGGAAACCGGATTAAAGTTTGCTTTCCTCGGGGGCGGTTAACAAACATCATTTGTGTTTCTTTACGCTGCGCAACACTCGGTAGTGTTATGTGCATTAATTAAGCGAGGCGCAGAGAGCAATAACAATGTTGCTCAGTCGAGCATGCTGATTGCTCTCGCGCAGCTGTGCGAATGCATCCCGCACGCTCACCTAAGGGCACATTACTTGCGCATGCACGCATTGTTTTCCAAACAATTTAAATTGCATTAATCATTCCAGCAGCATGCATGCATTCCCGCTTTCAATCTCTGCGTGGTGCGCATTACACACGCATTCACATGCGGGAAGTGTGGGAAGGGGGGGGGGGTAAATTATTCATTCATATATTATTCGTTTTTCCTCGGCGAGCACTGAGAAAACGACAAACGCATCAGCGGTTTCAATCGACAACCCGAGGAGGGCTGTCACGCCGCCATCCCAGTACAAGGCGAGATCATTTATTATGACATCATCTCGTCGGCGGCAGCTGCTGGGCCGCGCACCGCATGATGTGTGTGCGTGTGACCCCAATCTGTTTTGATTTACGATCCAAACGTCGCGTCGGTCGCTTCGCGTCGGGGCGACAATTGAATGTAGTAAACCTAATTTATATTTATCGCCGGCAATTAAATATTTCAATGGGATGAAAGGAGCAGCAACTAATGGGGCGAGCGGTGTGCGCGGTGTGTTGTTGTTCCAGTTTATATCGAAACGGCGCGCGCATCTCCTTCTCCAAGGGTTGCCGCTCGATCTAACGAAGAGGTGGTAAAATCGTTTTAACTACGCGCCACCCCCTATAGTCGCGACAATATTACATGCGCATTAAAAATAATGACGTGCCACGGAATGTGACAATAAAAGCACAAGCGGCATCCCTCCCGGCATTGTCATGAGGTGAGTGCGCGTGGGGAGGGCGCCGAATGTCACTTTTATACAAGGCAGTAAATTACGTTTATCGCGATTACATTAGATGTAATTGATTTAATTATTATCCGTATAGTGTGATATATAGGGCGCGTGCGGTATCGGCGAATACATTAAGGGCTCCCCGCGGATTAGTCTCCGATACCTCGAGCGCGCGTTCGCTCGCGCGATAAGGGTTGATGTATGGCGGGAAGTCGCCGAAGACGTGGCGGCGGCGGCGGCTGGCGGAGATTAGTGTGGCGGCGTTCGGGTTGCTCTTCCGGCCGTGACGGCGGCGGCAGATAAATCACCCGATGCCGCCGCCGCCGCCGCCGCCACCACCGCCGATCGTCGTTGCGGGGGGCTGGTCTCGTTCTCGCCCGATTAATGGCCGAACAAATGTGGAAAACCACCTACGCAGCTCCACGTGCTCGCATCCCCCACTGCAAGCAACATCTTCACGCTGACAATATTAATGCGATCGAGATTTATCTCGCACGACCCACCATTTCGTTGATTATCATTCACACCTAATTATCCACGTAATTAATAGCGCGCCCGTGATGCGTATTTTTCATACTCCAACCCTCCGGCGCTAGAGAAACCTAATTAATTATGCGCCATTTCATTTGTGTTTCGATTTGTAGCGCACCCACGCACTGATAAGAAGTAATTGATTTATGCGCGAAATAATCGTGTGCGGACACATGTTTTATGCCGCCCGTATAAATTTAAATTTGTTTGATTTAATTAACCAGAATCAATACACGCGCGGCGGCGAGCGGCGAGCGGCGGTTGCGACAATAGCGTTCGAGCTGGCATGTGATTTATTATTTGCGAATGCATTATCGCGCGCGCGAATGTGCACTTTTCCCCGGGCGTTGAATGAAAATGTTATTATAATGGATTTGCTATGAATTTAACATAACTGTGTTTATTTAGCCGGCGCGGAAATAAATTTCATCGATGTAAATAGTTATCAAATATTTACAGAAATACGACGAGTGGTTAATTAATAATTTACAACAAACGCACGTCGGTCGCGTATGATACTTAGTTAGCTATTCGCCGCGCGCGAGCAACGTAAAAGGAAGACATCAAAAACTTCCAAGCGCCGCTTCTATACAAATGCTCACACGTAGTATACATTAAATAACCGACACATCGCATTTGTTGCGCGGCGGCGGTGCTTTTAACTCACGGATTTTAGTATATTAAAACGTGAATTCGACATTCGAGCGCGCACCATTAATTTAAATCAGTATCCGTAGCTTTATAATAAAATTGACCATACAAGCCATTGCTCGGACCGCATTGGATTTGGCCCATCGTGCAATGGACACCATTATCTAAACAGACGTTTAAAAATGTAGCGCGATGCGTAGGTATACGTTATATCAAATATTCATTAAAACGACTTTCATTACGTATTTATTATAGGTATACCGGTCGGTGAATGCGGCGCGGCTGTAAAGTAGGCTGCTAATTAGAATAGTTAATAGGCCCGTTAATAATGGTCATATTAGCACAACGCCGACATATAAATTAATCGCATACAAATTGATACTTTTCGCATCGCATCCGAAATTCTAATTCTAATCACTGCCGTCCGCACGTCGACGTCGATGGCGGGCAATATTTCACTCGCGTTCGTCATATGCGATTGTTTCAGCAGGCCATACGTCGTCGGGCCGATATCGCTCGTAAATCATCCGCCGTGGCGGTAGGATTTCAATTAAAATAACCGCCCTCGGTATAAATCGAAAGATCAAATTGCGCCGAGGCCGGCTGCGCGAGCGAGACAATAATACCGGGCGATTGGAAATAAATTGCAATTTTAATTATACGCGCCGAGCGTTATATTTCACGTCGCGCAGCAGCAGCAGCAGCAGCCGTAGTTGACGGCGGACGGGCGGGTGCGCGCACGCGAACCGCACGCACGATTGGTGGAAATAATGAAGCAACTAATCATTTCGCCCGATTAAAGCGCTGCTCATTTCTATAATTGCCTCATAAACATGCCAATTCGAGGCTTTTCTTTTGCGTTCATAAATATCAAACCACAATATGAATATGTTACTTAAATTTTACGTGCCAATCGGCGATAATTTAGAATTTATATCGATTATACCGTCTTTTTATGCGTTTCACTAAAAGGTTAATTTAAAACCGCTGCTTACGTCGGGCGTCGGTCAAATGATGATAAAGTGGTATTAAACATGAAGAAATTGATAAGGCGATAAAAACTATAAAATATAAGCTGTGGACTGACCGCGGCATACCTACTCGTACTCGTACAGGTTGTTCCTCATGCGAAAACATTGGGCAAGAAATCTCTCTTTCCTGTTTGACACATCCGCCCGCGCAAACGGGTTGCGGCGGCGCGTATTTATTTAGTTTTTTTCGGTGCGGCGGGAGAGCACTCAGCGAGAGGATTATAAACAACGCGTTGATGAAGAGAAACGATGCGCGCGCGCGCAGACCGGCCGTAAAGCTGTCACAGGGAACGCGCGCGCGCGCGCGCGGTCGCGAAGGCGGAAGCACTCTCAGCGTGGTGGCGCGCCAAATTGCCGCATCGCATCAGGGACGACGCATCTTCGTCGTGCCCGGGCGCGGGCGTTGTGCACCGGTAATGGTCGGGGAGGTGAGAGAGAGTCAAATGGCGCGGCTAAATAAAGAAATACGGCCGCGCTGCGCTGACAGACAAATTAGCAGCGCTCGCGCGCCGCCATGAACTTCCTGCCGCCTCCCTCCCAAACGGCGTATATATGTAGTGTTGCATGTTACGACTACTCAGCGCCGGTGGGGTGCTGAACGAAGAACGGGAAGCTACGGGGAGGTGAGGCCAAACAAAGCACCCGTAAATTTGATTAGGTGACGCGTTTCTGTCGCGCTTGATGCTAAATTATGCGCTGCAATATCTGGAACACAATGCCTTTTGGCGCTCTACGCCATCCCTTCGCCTGAAGTCGTCCTGGATATTAAGGCATCCCCCCTGCATACATCCGGGCGGTGTGGATATTAACACTGCCGTTTACTGCTCTATTAATATATTCTCGGACGGCCGTTTAAGGTGCCGCAAAGTGCTCTCTGCACCGAAGTCGCGGCCGTGGCCGAAGAACTTGCGCTCGCGGAACGAATGTTTTATGACGCGCACCATGCAGGCGAGGCGAGCCCCGCGTGGAATGTGTGTGTGCTTCGCGCTCGGCGCTCGCGCCATGTTGGCGTGTTTACGCCGTTTACGATGCACATAAACTTCTTCGTTTGCTCCTTCTTCTTCCTTCGCCAGCCGCCGCCGCCGCCGAGTTTTAATCAGTAATCAGTATGTATCTTTGGTTTATGACCGGCTGCATTTATATGAAGATAAAGTAGTAGCTGGTCATCTGTAACGCAAAGGCACTCTTGTGCTGCATGCCTGCAAACTATCGCGTGAAGTGGGTATGCGCAAGACGCCGCTAACGCCGCAATGGCGGCGATGAATAATGTTCATATCGCGTTGCGTGGATTGCGTGTGATTGACAGCCGCCGCCGCGGCCGTAAACAACTCACTTTTGACTTTTATTATGGCGCGGCCTCGCGCATGCACCCGAAAACAATCGTAAATTTTATCGTTCGCATCCGCTGCGTTTTTAGCCGTTTTTAGCCGAGCAACCAACCCTCCCGCTAGCTTTCTCTCCATGCGGAGTCGCTCGCGCTCCAAAAATGACGTCCATCCATCTTTAGAGAACGGTTGAAACAATGGCGCGCAGTGGCTCATTCGTATGCGGGTAACAGCGGCGGCGCGCTGTGAGTGTCACGCCGAATTTGGCCAAGACAAGTGCGGATCGGGTTTTAATTCATCCGCCAGCGCACACGGCGACACGCCAATCCATCAATCATGGGATGAAACGCACCGG
>JARJDR010009070.1:0-19639 GCA_030264135.1 Myllaena sp. GC000078 | reverse complement strand
TTCATCATTTGGCTAAGGTGGTCTGCAGCGGCGCAGCAAGCGCACGTTCCAAGATGGCTGCGCCCATGCTAGCGACTTTTTTTTGCCCCCGTGAGCGCTCTATATTATACAGCTCATTGCCCTCAGCCCATTGCTATACATATTTCACTGCGAAGCGCGCGAGGTAAATGCACCTGTTCCTCTACTTTCGGTTCAAGAAACGCAAGGGTGTCGCGCCGTTCAAGGGAAGGGGAGCAAACGCGACGCGAAGCAAGAGATGCGAGAAGTCGATAAACTATGGGAGTTGCACGTGCAAACACACGCAGGGCGTTGCGTTGGTTGTGCGCGCGCGTGACCGCACGAAAAATTGTATAGATTTCCCCAAAGCCTCTCCCCCTTCATCCAAACCACACATCTGTTACCCTTTGACGCTCACAATATTTATTTACATTTTTGGCATATATCAAAACATTCGCACATAAATAAGCTACTTAGAATTTAAATATTTCGCATCACCGCACAAACAAACAATTTACAGCGGTCTCCTACGGGAATACCAACAGGATTAAAGCTAACAACAATTGTACTACGGTTATGGTGTACTATGACCACGTTTCAGTTTGATAAAGATTCTTCTTCTCCATGAGCTCGATGAACTCTTCGGCGGCCATGTGCGACATGCCGCCCGCTTGCGTTGCGACATTGACGAACGCCTCCCGCACGTCGCGCGGCATGAATTTTGAATTACCGGCGACCAAAACGTACGCGCCGCGCACCGATAATAATTCCCATAGAAACGCGGCGTGTTCTTGAATTCGATGCTGTACATAACTGCAAAAGAATCTTCAAAACACCCCGTTCAAGACATTCATTTCTACTCACATTTTGTACTCTTGGTCCCTACTGAATGCATTGATAAGCGTAATTTTGCCCTCCTCGTGCAAGCGTTCCTCGTCTTGGCAGTAAAAGTCCTTCGCCCGGTTGCGACAACCAAAGAACAAAATGCAATTATCCTTTGAAGCAGTGCCCATTTTGATGCGTTCGTAGATGAAATTTTTAAACGGTGCCACGCCCGTGCCGGGTCCCACCATTATCACGGGCGTATCCTTTAAAAAGGCAAAGGATAACTTAATTATTTCGATTGAGATATTAGACTCACATCATTCGGAAATTTAAAACTTCCACGTTTGAAGTACGCGCTCATCGTGGCGCCCGGTTGCAGATCGGCGAGATAATTGGACGCCAATCCGAGTCTTTCCTTGACCAACTTCGTTTTATATCGTACAACGGCGACTAGGATGTGCACCTCATCAGTGTGGTACGCGCAACTCGACGCAACGGAGAAGTCGCGCGGCTTAATCGCTGGCATCAGCTCGAAAAGCATATCGGCGGTGAGGTTTTTCGTGGCATGCCGAAAATCCTCGAGCACCTCGGTGATGTTGCGCCGCGGGCGATTGCAATAGTTGTACAAATCGGTTTGACCCTCGGCGGTGGTAAACTCCACGCATTTCTCGCGCTCGATCTCGCTGTCAGTTATCTGCCCGAGAATTTCAAACGTGCGCCTGCGGGGAATCGCGGTGAGATCAAAGTACTCCTCGCAGAGCTGCCGAAATGTGACCTCATATTGCAGATGCGGCGGTACAGCGATGTCGGACGTCGTCTCGCTGATGCGAAGAATGCTTTCAGGTGTGATGTGCACGCCGTTTTCATGCAGTATGCGTTCGAATTCCTCGATCTGAGAGGGTAAATTGCGTGGGCGCAAAACGAGGACATCACCGGGCGCGTATTTGTATCCGGGGCATGAGAATTTTATCAGTCGCACATCCTGCATTAGAAAAATATCTGAGCATTATAAGCATGTGAAAATAGGTGGAAAATTTTACTTGAAAATGATCTTCACCAGTCATCCTGATATTGTCTCTCACAGTTACATCAAATTCATTGGAAGCCCTTGTAGAGTAGTACATGGATTGGGGTTGTGTCAGAGGTCCTGATGAATTTGATTGGAGTAAAGTTTTGGAAACATTCCATCTAGAAATATTAATATCCATGATGTATATTTATAATTGCAGTCATTAAAAGAGGCTGTATTCACCTAGGTATAATCTGCTGATCCTTGGGCAGTATTTGCACCCCTTGTGGTAAAGGATACACTGCCAGCAGCTCCTTCCACAGATTATCAATCCAAGGATCAGCAACTGCATCATAACCCAGCTCATGTTGGTCATCTCCCAATCCCAAAGCCAGCACAGACTGCCCTCCTAATTGCAGCAGTCTCTTATGCAATCGCTTGGCAACAAAATTGAATTTCACATAGCTTGAGTCACCCAGGCCCAGCACAGCAAATCTAAATGCATTCAAATTAATAACTCTCTGCTGGCATTATCATAGAGCTTGTAAATACCTCATATTGATGATGGAATTAGATGGTAGACTCCTTCGCAGCAAGAACCGCCAGAAGTTCTTCATGTTCTCGGGTTCCTCGCCCTGGCCAGTGGTAGAACAGACAAAAATCACACAGCGTTCAAACACTAGGTCAACAATGTTGTACGCGTCCATGGGACCGACTGTGCTCGCGAAATGAAAGCGTTTCGATTCGCGCCATAGCCGCTCGGCGATATCCTGCGCGTTGCCTGTTTGTGAGCCATACAGGATGGTTAATTTCACGTTAGTAAATTCGCTTGCCATATCTTGAAATTGTTAAAAATGCAAAAAAAACTACGATTACAGTTGCAAAATAGCGATTGCAGAACTTTAAACTTTCATAGTTTGAAGTGGACGAAAATGACGTACACAATTAATCAACACATAAATGAGAAACAGTCTGGGAATTAATTAAAGCACGTGCAAAGTAATTCAGCAACTATGAATGTAACATTTATGAAAAATATGATTCATTTCACAGCAAAGTGATCAATTTAAAGCTGAAGGACTTACTTTAGGGTTAGGAGTCGAGAAGCATGACTGCTTTTGATAATAATCATAATAATGTCGGCACTAGGTGTCTCCCTACGCACGATTAATTAATGGTTTCGGTTTGTGGTTTGACTGTGCTTGGCTTGTTATTTCAATTATGTACTTTATTCAAGTATGTACATATCTTATTTTATGCCAATCAAAATTTTATTTGGTCAAAGCTCTAACTAGCCTTACTTCCACGTAGCGATGCATCCACATAATTTGCGCAATGTGTTCTCCATGGATAGCGTTGACAAATTGTTAAAAAGATACGCACTTAACTCATTGAGGTCTATAATAATATTTATATAACTCAATGACTTAATCGCGCATAGATGGTGATAATAGATGATAAGGGATATGCTACCATTTAGATTTTGAAAAGTTGTGAAGTGGGCCAAATGCATTGAGGTCTCAATGGCCAAATGCAGGGATGTGGGCCGCATGTCCTTTGCTAATCAACTTTTTGGTCTTTATCAATTTAGCGCAACTTCCAATAACAATAATTGTACTTGGCATTTAAAACTTCGACTTGTCGCGAAATTTTTGAAAATTTTAGATGTAATATGTATAATATAAGTAGAAGCGCAAATCAATAAGTAAGTGAATGCATCCATTTTGGGAACAAACAATTATAAATTCAAGAATAAAATTGAAAGTGTGCATTTCAAAGAAATTTAAAATACACTTACTCATCTTTCTAAATTTGGGGTTTTACTTTCTAGAATCAATGCTACACATAAATATTTCACTAATAGGGATAATAAAGTTGATTAGCGTGTCTGGTTTGCCTATAAATATTAAAGTGAATCGCGATCGATCGTTATAATGACATTGAAACCCAAGCACAAAGCACAAAAAGCGCGCTACACTCGCGTTTCATCCACGTGTACCATGTACAAACGAATGCATATTGAATGCGTTCTCGTCTTCAATTATGACTCACACACATACATAATATATAGTATGCATTCGCCACCCTTGTTTGCGGGCCGGGCGATGGTTGGCCTCCACCGGTGGTGTGTGAATTACTCTTCAGTCATAAAGGTGTGCCAGGCACATGGAAGCACCACATCGATTCGCCGCGAACATCTGCATGATAATGACCCAGTATTCCAGTAAACCGATTTCGCGATGCGCCCAAGGCGGTTTGAGCACCAAGAGTTGGTGGCATATGCAAAAGCGCGCATTCGCTTAGTATGTCTCGCGAAGGCAGCACGTGCAGCGCACTAACGCTCAAAAAGTGGCTGCCGCAGGAAACCGATGAGATCTCCAAGTGTTTCGCGAATTGCGCACGGGTGCGTCTTGCCGCTGCCGAATTCGCGCAACGCGTCAGTGACTTCCTCAATGGTGGCTACTTCTATCAGAATCAGATTCGTAAGAACACGGTTGATGCCGATGACTTGATGAATGTAAGTTGCACGTTAGATTGACACGCAAATGGAGTCTAATTGATTTTTCTAGCGATTGAATGAAATATTAGAGGAATTGGTAATCTTGCAAACGAAATTCCAAACCTGCTACGAAAAACTTAGCCGTTATAAACGCACAAGTTCTTTACTTGAAGTCAAAGTGAGAATGTGGCGCACGACTTTAACAATCAAAAAGCAACGCGTTACGTTCTTCGTTCAAGATCTAATTGCAAAAATCGCACATTTGTATATATTTTACGGCAGGAAGATTCTGGAGTTAATATTCAAGTGAGCGCGAGAATGAATGCACCTGAATGTACACTTCTATTGAATTGATTGTTGTGAATTGCAGAATTTCGAACGAATACAATGCAATGTTGAATTTCGACACGAAATATGAACTTACCAATGCAGTGCTTATCATCAGTAATATGTGCTCATATCTTCATCATCCGCAGCGTAAGATTTCGATTACGCGATTACTGCAAATGCTCGCCTTGAATCGCGCCGAATTATGCGCGCATAAATTAATTGACTGCTTGCTCGAAACATACAAATCCTACGAGATCAATGGTGATCCAAGCGGCGATGAGTCCGACAACTCCAGTTTAGAAATCTATAAGTACCTTAAATGTATTGGTATTAAAACTTAAATTAAATTGATTTTTATTGCTAGAGCTTTAACAAATCACATGAGCGCTGAAGAACTGCAGGAACTCAAAAAGAATGATAAAAATTTCGAGTTGGACGAAGAGGAGCAGATCGCTCGCGAAATTCTAAGTGGCTATCACAACGACGAGTTCAGACAATTGGAGAAGTTGATCGAATACGAAGAGCAAAACGTACTGGATCTGTTGCAGGTCGCCATTGACGCGGCACCATTAATGCTCGGTAGCGATGGCATAAAGAAGGCCAAAAATGGCGGTAAAACTGCAGTTCAATAAGTGGCAACACTTTCTTATCTCGATATTGTTTAAATAGGTGAAAAGGCAATCAACTCAAACGCATTGCAAAAAGTACTCGACTACTATCAGGAGATATTATGGGGCGAAGTCGGCAACCACTTGGAGCACATCATTTTATGGTGGGGCTCTTCGCCGCTGGCTGCACGCGCACCGCACTCGTCGCAGCATCTACGCGAATGGATCACACAATTCACGCCGACCGCGCAGATCCCGCCCTTTATCATCGCGACGCTCACCAGCTTGGCGGACGGTCTGGGCGTGCACGTGGCGTCCACGTCGTGGGACCGCCATTTTCGCTTGGCGTTGGTGCATTCGCGCGTGCACAACGATCCGGTTACCGGGCAGCTATTTGGCGAAATGCTGCAGGACCTGGTGAGCCTATGCAATCAGTGCGAGGTGACCAATGAATGGGTGGTCGGCGCACCGCTCGATGAGCTGCCCTTGGTCGAGCAGATTCCCGTCCTGCATCGACTTGGTAAGTCCACTCAAAACGCAACGACGCAAATCACTCAAAATATGATCCATAGATCATTCCGTGCACACCACACGTTTATGGGCGTCAGCCGAAACGCGGAAGCTAGCAAACGCCTGGAACGTTTCGGCGTTCTTCAAAATCACCCACTGCGACATTGTGAACTGCCTGAATCACCTTTCGAACGTGCGGCTCGCGGACCACACCACGCAAATCGACAAGGGCGCGCTGGACGTGCACGTCGAGGTGTGTGCCAAGATGCGTGAGAAACTCGTCTCCGAGGTGCAAACGAATATACAGAAATTAAAAGAAACGACCGCCGAGTGCGTGGGCTGCTTGGCGCGCATCTGCACGACGACCTCGCTGGCGCATTTGCAGATGATTTTTCCGAAGCGCAACTATTGGAACCGACGAGGCGGCGACATGCCAAGCGTGCAGAGTCCGTACGTGTACAAATATTTGGAGCAGTTACTTACCCCCGTGCTGCACGCCACCGACGACGTGCTCATCTGCAACATGATCCTGCGGCTGATGTGCGAAGCGTGGCTGGACCACATCTACAAGCATCGCATACACTTCTCACAGCGCGGTGCACTGCAGCTGCTTGCCGACTTTGCCGCCATCGCCGTGTGGATCACCGAAAACAAGGTGGCAAACGACCACGTGCGCATGAAGATGCTGAAGAACGAAGTACTGCGACGATGCGAGGGGGTAGGGCGGCTGCTGCTTAGGAATCCGGGAGAGAAGATTAAAATGAGCGATAAGCAAGCGAAAGCGGGTATGCAAGCATGTTAAACTTTAAAGCATCAATAGTAACCTGTGCGTCTTTTAAAGATGTTTCCGCATCGCCCAAATCCGAGACTAAGGAGATGATGCCCGCCGAGATGTACGTTCCGAACCAGGAGCAATGGTTGGAATTGCGGGCCGGAAAACGGAAGTTTTTATTGTTGCATCCACCGTGTTGTTCATAACATGTTGCGAATAAATGTGATTTCATTTATAAACATGTGTAATGAAATCAATTTCGATTTTAATATATATTATAATACATATTTCTTAAAGTCGCAAAATATTTGAAAAATGTATGTACAGTCAATTTGAATTAATTACGAATTATTAATGTATCCATTGTAAAATTGTCATATTCATAGATTTTTATAATTAAGTTGATCAATTTTGTCATATATATATTCGTTCTCGTTTTTTTTCGCATTGCTCAACTTCCAAATCGCATTTCGAAATGTTCGAAATTCATATCGCTATCGTCAATATTTTGTATAACAAAGCCATCCACTTAATTCTTTGGTATAATATATCTTTTTTACGTTTCTAATATCTTCTAGTTTGCTACGTTTTCTCTCTTTTTTCGGATATTTAGTTTTTTTTTACGAATGCGGCATCAAATTCGGCGACACCGCATCACATTAGGTGGACAATGGCGATGATGATCGATGAGAATCAATGATGATCGATGACAATGCATACGATTGTCGTACAATGAAATTGAAATGAGATGAGAATGATTGCTCGGCGAATCAATATTACGCAAATGAACACAACAAACAACAACAAAGCAGCTGCCTTTTACGCAG
Source organism: Myllaena sp. GC000078 (assembly GCA_030264135.1). NCBI lineage: Eukaryota > Metazoa > Arthropoda > Insecta > Coleoptera > Staphylinidae > Myllaena > Myllaena sp. GC000078. Next base: position 12,261 of record JARJDR010009070.1, on the reverse strand, counting down.
GAGGGAAACCAAAACGCGGCTTCAACTTATATAATACTCTATCATCCATCGGCGTCGCGCACCTCTGTCTCTTTGTATTCAGCAATTAAATAATTAATTGAATATCACAAATATTTACGTCTTACAAACACTACGTCCTTCACAAATCGTTACTTAGCATGCTAGTCGAGTGGTTACGCCTTGCCTTCGAATCGCTGCTGAAGCGACGCAACGTTCGACGTCTTAACTGGGAACTTCGCCGTTTTGGCAGCGGTGGTTGGCGCACCAACCACAGTGGGTTGCACGGCTGTGGATTTCGACGCCACCGGCGGCTTTTTTATTTTCGTCACACTCGCCGCTATGCTACTCAATGGTTTCTTACCATTATTCAGCACATCGGGCGCCGGTTGGTTGGTTTTCTGCGTGAGCGTACTCTTCGGGGGCGTCGAACAACTCACCAGATCGGGGCTGTTCGACGTCGTCTTGAGTACCTTAATTGGCGCTGATATCGTGGGTTTCGCACTCGTTATCGGTTTGGTACTCGTTGGATTTAACGTTGTGGTGACGTTGGCCATCGGTTTCGTTCCATTCGCCGTTGTGGCAATTAATTTAGGCGCGCTAATCGACGTGATGGAAGGCTTGACGCTGACTGGGACCACTGTAGGCGGCGTGTCCGTACCTTGAGATTGTTTTGGCCTCGTCGGCGAAGACTTTCGTGTCTTCAAATTCGATGGCGTTGTTTCACGCGTAATACTCGTCGCGGGCGTTGTCTGTTTCGCCAAATTCGGTGGTGTGATCTGTCTGATTAGTTTCGTATCTTTTGATAAATTAGGAGTGACCTTTGTCACTGACGCCGCTGCCCCGGTAGGCTTGTTAATCACTGGCGGTTTGGGTGCTTCCCGAACGACTCCAGACTGTTTGAAAGAAGAAAGATTCTTCGCGATTTCGGAATTGCTAACGCTTGCAGCCGTGACGGGCTGGTTCAATTTGGGGCGGTTTACCGCTGATGGGTGTATGTAACCGCTTGAGGTACTACTTGCATACCCGCGGTTCATATTACTGTACTCGCCTTCAGCGGTGCCCACGCTTTCGGTCTCATCATCTTTGATGGTCTGAGTATTTTCGTAAAACGGCGTGGGGGAGGCAGATTGTTTTTCCGCACGTTGCCGTTCGCGTTCCTCCTTCTCGCGCTCCTTTTCCTTTTTCTTTCTGGCCAGTGTCGATGTTGAGTAGATCGAATCGAAGTTTCGGTTCTGGATCTCGGAGACGATCTCCCCGAGCAGGCCGAAGCTTTCGTTGCTCGTTGAATGGCTGGTATTCTTCGCAGATTCCGGTGACTTCGGCGAGGCAGGCGATGCCGAAACGGGGGAATCTTCAATAACCGCGTAGATATTATCGCTTGATGGGGACGTACTCTCGCAACGCGCCAATGGGGCTGTTAGGCAATCATCATACTGATTCTGCGCCTGCGGTTGCTTCGATTTTGTTTTGGCCGTCAGTGGTGGACAAGGTGGCGGAGGACTCTTCGGCCGTGTTCCTACCATACTTAGTGGGCGTTTCGAAGGATCGCGCATTGAACCAAAACTCTGTAGCTTCGGTTTCACCGGTGGTTCCGTCACCTTCATACTTTGCGCTCGCATTACGGGCTTCTCAGGCGGCCCAGGCCGTTCGTCCCCATCACTCGGAGTGATGATAGGGCTCGAGATCTCAATAGTTTTTAAAGCGGTCTTATCCAAGACCGGCTTGGATGGCTTGCCAGGTTTCCTGTCAGCCTTCAGAAACGAAGTAATCCTACTTAAGGTGGTTGCTTTCTTCTCCTGCTGCGGGGGCGGTGGCAGTGGTTCCTCATGTCGGACAATCTCAACACTGAAATCAGTTTGATCTGCTTCTGTGGGTACAGCAGGCGCTGCTCGAACGGGCATACAAGTAGTCACAGTTACTTTGGGAGCGTTACGCAAAGGGCTGATTAACTCTTTGGCGGTACACGTAGAGTTTTGTAGTGTAGGCGAAGAGATGATCGGGCGCGGATGTGCGCCTGGATTTAAAGGTGGCAGCGCGGGTGGATGAACGATAGCGTTCGGGGGCGAAACAGAAGCCGAAGCAGTAGCATTACTAGCAGTGCGTTTCACCGCTAATGTATTGGCAGCGCTTTGCTTTGCTGGTGGTTTGTTAGTGGTTGGTACTTTAACGACGACAGCCGGCACGGGCGGCGCCGGCCGTACAACACCGTGCGGCTTCTCTTGGGGTCGCACCTGCTGCTTTTTAATAGGCGTAATCGAGAAGCCTTTAAAATGCCCGAAGAAATCGCACTCCATTTCTCCTGTTTCGGTGGGGAGAAGTGAATGGCCATCCTCGGCGGTCTTTTTTGGGCTCTCCGGTGAGAACGGTGGACTACGTGTCTTCGGCGGCGACTTGGGCCTGCAGAAAAGACAAGCAAAAAAGAAGCTATTGTCAAAGCGATCTGTTGCTCCTTCAATTGGAGTATATGAATGGGTTGGTAGGAATCCAGGGCTTTTTGCGTGGGAATTATAAGCACATTAAGCAAATCAAAACCAACATATGATACATATTTCTACAATAAATAAACGCGTTTGGAGCAGGATGGGAGTGTTAGAAAGCGCCAAGCAAAAAAAGAAAAGCAGGCATTGCAACCAATAGCCATAATATGATCCATAAATTATTTGGCATGTACACGAAATTGTGTTCAGAACAAAGAGAATGAAATAAAATAGTTCGTGCTCATTAGATATTTATCATTATATTATTATACGGAAAATATCAATATTTCAGAGGAACATGAAGGATTATTCTTAATTCACGTTAAATAACTTAGTAATCACATTAAATTCCTGTTCATTTTTTTGTCATGCAACTAACATCGCTATAAATTGCTTGTGGCGTGTCATTTCTTCGCTTAATTTGTTTGTGTGAAGACTGGTAACAATTATTATATAGTTAACAATATACGTGTATTGTGGCACTTGTCATAATCACTTTCTGAAACTCACCGAAGGCAGATCCCTTGTACTTGCATTAGCATGTTCGCCAGCGTTGTTAAATTTCGCAATTTGGTTACGAACCGTGCTATTTTTATTGTTTTTAAGAGTATTATGGGTATTATCAATGTTATTTTGACTGTTTGCTGTCCGTGGGACAGAAGCGCATGGCGCTCTCCTTGTTAAATCAGTTAGATTTGCAGGAGCAATAGTAGGATTGGCATTGCCGCGTGTTAACAGATCTCGATTCGTCGTAGAGATTAAACCCTGCGGGCAGATCTCCAATTCGCGCAAGTTCCTCGGCATCGGCTTGCGAAGACTCGTTGGCGGTTTATCAACGCGATTACTGTTATCGGTACGTGCAACAACGGGCTGTGGCGGGTTACGATTAGATCTCGTATTGGTAGAAGTAGAAGAAGAAAGAGAAGTTGTATGGGTCGTTTGTGGGGGGCGTGATCGCGGCGTTGTGGCGGATGATGGTGGTGGCGGTGGTGGGCGCTGTCTGTGCGGCACAGCCACGCTAGCGCTTGCATGCTGCTGCTGCTGCACGTGCTGCGACACGGTGGGCACCGTGGGAGCGGACGCACTTTTGCCAACACCACGCAGGAGGCATGCCGACTTCACAGACATAGTACACTTAATCAGAAATTGTTTTACGTACGTTGTCGGCGACTTCTTCCAGGCGGGCGCGCCAACGCCACCGCCGCTCACATTGTGTCGCAGGTAATAGTACAAGAAAGCGATTAGCGCCATTGATGGTATGATGCCCAGGAAGATGATGAACATCGCAGTCACGAATCCTTTGTGGGCTGATAAGTAACAAAAACAAACATTACAAATATTTCCAACGATGGTGTATTGGCGAACTTACCATTGGGATCAGCCGCAGGCCCACTGTCAGCGGAACCACCCACACCGGGATAGTCGCAGTCGGGCGGTGCGAATCCATCCTTGCAATGGCAGTGTCCCAAACTATTGCACATTCCGTTCCCATTGCAGTTGTTCGGACAGCCCCCGTTGTTCATAATACGCAACGAGTCGACCGCCATGCATTTTTGATTCACACACATTTTACCAGTCCCGCATTTGGCCCCGTCGGGAGCGAGACCGGGGTCCACTTGATTGAGGCCCAGGTCGACGATCGCCGTGCGACACGGAATGATGGAGCCTTTGAGATTGATGAAGCTGTGCGAGAGTATCGCGACGGACTCCATGCCAAATTCGAGGCGTTCGTTAAGATGTTTGCAATGCAGCATACCACATAGTACATTTCTGTGAGCAAAATTTATCCGAATTAAAACTGATGAAGCAATGAAATCTAAAACATGACTTACTCGTCATTACACCGCACGTATGATTGATTAAGTTTATTATAACCACAGTTGCCATGCCGCGTGCCTTTGATATTCATCTTATAGCACTGATCGTCACTCGATTTGCCAGTACTGCCCCAGAGCAACTTGCACTGATCGGAGCGCGTACGGCAAAAACCATGGTAACAGTACGCCTTACCATCATCACAGGACTCTGTGTCCATCTTATAGATATCATCCGGGCAATATTCGCTCTGCCCCGTACAATATTCCGGCAGGTCGCATTCGTAATCAGCCGAACGGCATAAAGTACCCGCATTTTTCGGCATACATGTCTAAAAGAGATTCAAACACTCCATATTTCCAAATTCTTCTTTTCCTTTACAATTTCCCACTTACATTGAGATCACAACATTCACCAGTTGCACAACTGGCGTTCGCGTACAACATACACGCGGTGGCATTGCAACACGTGTTGTCGCAGCGCTCCGGCAGGCCGCAGTCACACTGCTCGCCGGGTTCGACGAATCCGTTGCCACACACCGGACTGTCGAAGAGACGCTCCGGCTTATTGCGCAGGCAATAATCCATGCCGTGCTCAAAGGCCAATGCGAGATAGTCCAAGCTGCAAGAGGACCAGTGCGTCGGCGGCACGGTCGAACTGCTCGGCGCCATGATGCAACGCTCGTCCTCGCAGGAGCACTCGTTCGTATCGTGCTCCATGCCGAAATTGTGGCCCATTTCATGCGCCACCGTTGTCGCCACCAACCCGATCACGTTCGAGTGCTCGGTGTTGACGCCACCCGAGTACTCGTACGTGCAGATTGGGCCTTTGAGGGCTTTGCCCACGACGCCGTTTTCGAATGTGAACTTCCTATCATTACAATTATAATAACGATTGTCTGCGAGAATAGCGCTTGAAACTTACGTGAGCAATTGAGCATTATCATTGGGGTGCTCTTTGATGAGCTTCTCGCGGCGATAGTGCAGGAAGTTCGTCAGCGTAACGTCACCGTTTGCGGAGAAGACAATCTCATCAAACTCCGTCCAGATGACGACGCCGACAAGAGCAATGTAAATATTGAGCGGTGAATATAACTGCAAAGCAATTGAAGACCCGAAATGTACCAATATTGCGCGGCGAAGACAATGGTTATCGATTGGATTGTAATTAAGATGCGAACTAGTGTATGATGAATGACAATGGACTACTTACGGCATTTATAATGTTAGCAATATCCTTGCAGTGTTGTTCCACCGTTTTGGTGTTCTCATCCAACTCCTTGAACTGGCGATTATCAACCACGAGCACGAGCTCCACGTAGCGCGACTGTTTGTTCGCATTGTACGGACCACGCACCAATGTTTCCGTTGTCGAACGTTTATACTAAAACAATAGATTTTGTTCTTAACATTTTGGTTCCCAGTTTAAAATTTGATGTTTTCTTCGCTACTCTATGCGATATTTAATAATTTATGGGAAATATCTTACTCTAAGGATTCGATTGTATGTCTCGTCTCCATCAGCGGCGTCTGTCGTCCGTCGATGATCGTCAAGCACCGAGTGAACACCGTTATCGGCGCCGCCGGCGTAACCACATGTGTGATTATGCGTGTCGGCGTCGAAATCGCGATGATGATACGCGTAATGCTCGCCGGCGTGCGGTTCGATGTAGTGCAGATCGGCGCCGTCGAAGACGACGCCTCGCAACCGATTGTCGCATGTCGATAGTGCCGCCCACGATTCAGGACGGTCGCGTATCGTGCCATGATAGTGACACAATTCTGCTTCCTGTTAACATCAATCATAAGATAAAAAACTCACAAAACTCACAAATAAAATTGCAGTAATGCATAAAAATAGGTCACATAAGGAGCATAAGGCATGTTTTATTAATTATGTACCTGTTGGCTGGGCCGATTAACTATGTGTTTGCCATTCTTTTGAATGCGCTGGAAGTAGCCTTTCGGCAGCAGCTCGCGATTGAGCCGCAGGTCAAGGATGTAGTTCTCGCCGTGGAGATCGTAGTCGACGGTGATGTGATGCGCATGCCCATTCTAAAACAATCCGATTGTGGGTAATTAGTCGTATTTCATAATCCGACCAAAACGTAATAATTAAATCCTAGTTGTCATAGCAATTAATTAGTAGGACAATAAATAACTATAATTACATTTTTCAATGCAGCGGGTTATGGCTGAGAACTTTTTATAGTGATTTGACACACATCTTAAACATGTAGTCGTGTTTAGAAGAATAAAATGCTAAGTTTTCAAAACTTTCAGTTGTTCATTGTTCCTCAATGTTTGAAGAAAGGAATATTTCTTCTTGTAAATAAATAATAATGAGATAAAGATTATGGGTAGGTCACATCGTTGAGTTCAAGGCCAGTGTTAATAAACACGTCACACGAGTTATTCATATTTAACTCCGCGTTACATTATCGGAATTGTAATTAATTAATTAAAGGAATTTACGAGATTGACGCGCAATCGTCGTATTTGTTTGTTTGCTCTGGTATACAAACACGACGGCGTTGTATATGTCGCACTAAATCACGGTGTTAAATTTCCACTCTGAAACGGTTGATTGAACTATTGAATTACGTTGAAATGTAATGGTAATGAATAATATCAATTTGAATTTATGTATGTATGCGTAATAATATTAGAGATAGGTATATGATTGAACAAATGAATTGTTTGAAATCGATGAGAACTTAATTTCAAAATTAAAAAGAAGTCTAATATATAAAATTAATTCATTTGACCAAATATCAATTTCATTAAAATATTTAATATGTTTCATTTTATTTGTATTCGTAGTTCGGATTGTTAACCAAATATTAATTATTATAACAGTATATTAAAAATATTTGACCATAAACTGAATATTTCTATTAAAATATGTATGTGTTGGAATGCCACTAATTTATCGCATAAACTTTGTAGAAACTCACAATAAAAAATTGTATGAAATCCGTTTTAATAAAAAACAACCCAAAATCGCTACTGCCTACAAGGATGCTCCTGAAATACCCGGTTAATCATTGTCTATAAGTCAAGAACAAGTTTTCTTCTGGCAGGAGCCATTCCTCAACCGTGTATCCTTTACCGCACCGCTACAGATCCTACGGTCCGCAGCCATATATAAGGATAGTCAGAGGTCAGAGTGTGATATGTGATGCAAACATGGCAAACAAACATATTGCATGCAACGAACACGTGTTACACTTGTGGTGCACGTACCTCCTCCTTCGTCGACGTGATCTGTCTTTTCTCTCTCCCATGATAGATTCGCGGCTTCAGCAGGGCGTGCCTGCTGAACTCAGCGGCAGGATGTGCTCGGTGGCCAGCTGCAACACACAATAAAAAACACAAATATGTACTATAAATTAAATTGCATCACAATGTGGGCAAATAGAAAATAATAGAAAATAATTTATAAAACATGAAACGTTTAACATCTAAAATTAGCAAAGTTAACCATCAAAATCAATTAAGCATATTTAAAACGAAAGTGCATTTCATTGCATTATTCAGACGTTTCACATCTTCATGAAATACCATTTCGAGCAGCATCTCCCGAAGCGCAGACAAGAATAATACACCGCGTGTAATGAGAACACTTTTGACCTTACTGCGCGGCAATTACCGTACGTACCGCTTGCGCCTTCGTCGACGTCGTCGGCGGCGCCGAATAAAAATCATGCAATTACGCGCGCGCGATCGCACTCGTACTAACATCTCCCACGCATTATGCTTACGAACGCAAGGATCACTGAACGCGGACGCGAATAAAAATAAATTACGCTGCTTGCAATCTACGCGCATAACAACGAGAGCGAAAACTGCACTTTGCAACGCAAAGCGCGAACGCGACAGTCAGATGATAAATCGCTATAAATGATGAAATATACGCTAAGAAATTACTCTTTGCGACATTCATTATAATTCACCCGCTAACTGGACGTTTCCAGCATTCAGCGAGCCTCGCGTCGATAAACGACTTGCGAACGCGCGCGAAATCGCAAATGCGATTTGCGGCGCGCCGTGCGGGGAGTGGGTGGATAAATTCCAAGATATGTATCAGTGCCGGTTTGGCCGCATTATCATGATATATGAATACCGGCGACCATCGACCGAAGGATGGATGGCCTCGCGTGGTCATCATTTACCACACCACGCACCTATTATCATCATCATGATCATGATCATCATTATAAGCGACAACGATCCACAGCCGTAATAACATCGAAAATTGCAAATTGAAAACGCACACTTTTACCAATGATTTCACACGTACGAAGAACTCGTGGATGCAATCTGCAAAAATACGGGTCGCAATTATTCAATAATAATGTAAACGACCGACGGTCGCCTGCCTCTACCCGCTTCATCGTCCCAAGCTATAAGCTTTTTAGCGCCTACCAGAAGGGGAGCGCAAAGAAAGCGGGTACAAATTGGCTAACATCCAAATTCAATTCGTGAGTGTTGCTTTTTTCTTTGCGCCGACGACGAGTGCAAACGAGGGCGTCGCAGGCTTTACGATGCATTCGCACTGCAGCATCTCCACGACGTCGGCGATAGAAAAATCCGCAAAGGGTAAATTTAGATTTCTCCGACGTCGACTACGAGACGGTGGCGACGGACGGCGGCTTACTCACTGGGAAAACGGACCCAGAAATCTTTCTAGCTACACTTGTTTTGTTTGCTTTGATTCACTTTGATTCGCATTGTAGTCATGATCTCTTTGCGTGTACGTTTGTCGATGCCGACTTTTCTTTCTTTTTCCTATCGACCCTATCGACTTTGGTTCGTCGTCGTCCTTTTAGATGCGGGCGCGGTGAGAGATATGCTGACGCTGCGCTCGCAAAAGACGATTGGCCGTCTTTTCCGCCTGATGGCATTCGTTTTTCTATAAGCTTTGGGCGCAATTTAATTAACCGACGACGTGCACAATGGACCGCGGCGCAATGGGGGATTAGGAATTACGTAAGAACGCGGCCGCCGAGAAGCGCCGGATATGAATAGGAAATCGAATTAGACGGGAATTCATCCTAAACCCATTCTAAACGAACCGGAATTACATTAAATTTAACGATAAGCGTAAGCGTTAGAAGAATTGGAGGAATGGAAACATCGTGCGTTAAAAAATCGTAGCAAAAAATAGATGCTCATTCATTGTATATCCGGTGTGCGCGTGACATATGTCGTACTCGTACTACGCTTCCAGCATATTTTCAACTCGTTCCCATTTTCAGCCATCCGCTTCAGGCGCGTTGCGCGTTTCAGTCGTCGTCGGTCACAACTTTTCATACTTTTCTAGTGCGAGTACGTACTAGGTTTTGGTGAGCACGCCGCCAGTTTTACGACACACAACTATGAACGATGGTTTTCTTGGCGGGCCCGCCGACCTGAAATAATATACGCCACTGGCCGCGAACCACTAATTACCGAGGTATGCAGCAAGAAAAATGTTGCGACCGAAAAAACTTTCGCATTTTGATTTCGCTGGTGCTTTGCAACCCCAACCCCCGCATCCAATGAGAATGGCTTTCCCGCATCGCGCAAACCACAAACGCAAACGACGGCGACGGCGAAGCTGGCCGTCAAGTGCACCAGAGCAACCAACGCGATCGTTAGCAGTGCGCGGGGGGCGGGCTTTACGTAATCGCGTTTTCAAGTTCTCGTTCGGACATCTTGCGGTTCGCAAGAGATTTGTATTTGATACATTGGTTGAGGTGAAGGAATTTAACCAGTAAGCCAGCTAGTCATAAAATCAATGAAGATAATTGCGGCTGCAAATATAGTTGGCTAAAATGCATGCGAGTAACATCAAAGTCCTGCCGGCTGGAATATTAATATTCCAGCGAGCACACACCTAAGAGGTAATTTAATATTCGCTTGCAAAATATCTTGAAATAGAACACGAACGCGGCGCACTGTTAAAGGCTAGGTTCGTTTAGACTTGGTTAGTTTGTAGTACGATGATAAATGTGCAAGTATTGTTAGCCTACGCACCGAGATGGAAGCGTACAAAGTAGCTTTGACACGATTCGACTGCAACAGCAACACATCAACATCATCATCATCTGCATCATCATGAAAATGCGTGAGTTGACTGGGCGCTGCCGGAGCGCATTTGAATATAGTTTGTGTTTCCGGTTTGACTATTATAGAGGATTCTCGCCGCATCGCTGGACGCGTACAATCATACAGCATATTATAATTTCTACGGTTGCAAAGAAGCCATAATATCTCTTTTATACGTCTTTCTATGTAAAAATTCTTTTTATAATGATTACCTCCAGGAAAATGCGAAAAGTGGCTAATATTTCGAGACTCGGTAAGATATTCATATAAATTCATAGATGCGCCGAGTGGAGTAGTGTATGTGATCGAAATAGTTTCCGACGGCGACGACGAGGTGACGAACTCATCCGGGAAAATTCAATTTATAATCCGGTCGCGTAGCCAAACTCCATGCGTGGTGACGGGCGCCTCGTGCGATTACCGCGTATTTATAACTAACTTTTAATGTAATCATATCACATGGAACCCACAAGAAGCAACATTCAACTTGCAAATGGATTAAAGCTATTCTAATGCGTTAACGATGATTGCCTGGCGAGTAACCGGAAGATAAAACTCAAACAGAATAAAACGCATAGAAAAATGTTATAAAATCATCCTGATAATAAGCACCTTGCGTTTCCTGCTGAACTTAAAATACTTAGCAAAAAGAAATCATACAAAATTAATGGACAATTTTATAAACGGGGCAATCAAATACATTATAATAATCAATGAAAATAGTTACGACAAATTACGGCGTGGTATTTATTTGCTCTGAACTATAATTACGGTTGCAGATCCTTTTTATTGGCAAATACATATTAGGTAGTAACCATGTTCATCGCTAATTAAAAAGAACATTAAATGAAAATGATACAAGATACCAAACGAATGACGTGTAACATTAATAACGTTTGGCGGTGCGCCGCAAGATGTTGCGATTAATGTTTAATTACCGCAAGTTATAAACGCGGTGTGCGCATTGGCCAATCAATAAAGTCGTAATGATTGAGAAAGTTTCTTTTCGAATGCATCGCTGGCTATCGCAAACAAATACGTTAGAACGCTATATTTAACATTCGCTAATTACATAAAGATGCACTCAGTTTGCTTCGGAAGAGTAAGATTTTATAGTTTACGATGGGTAATGTTGTTACACGCTCAATTTCTGTTTATTTAAATGCATTGACGTAGAAAATTCAGAAATTGCAACGCTTGAAGTTACTAATTGATATGTCATTTCCACTATTTATATTTAAACTTTGCCGAAGATAAAGAAAGCAGTTCATAATTTATTCAGAACCCACATTTTTTTATTGACGTCAGTCAGCGTCGCAAAAATATACAATTCGCAACCGCACGCATAATAATCGGCGGCGTCGAATGAATCGTAATCATAACTACTAAGCGCATGTGGCACTCATCATACATACCGCGACGACGGAGACATGTCAAGTGCCGATGATGAGTAGTGTGCTACGCCTGGATTATTATTATCATTGATCGCATTCGAGTTCAGTAACTTTAATTCGTTTGTAACCTATATAAAGCAATGGCATAACAAGGAAGTGCAATTATCGCTCGATTTTCCACACTCACATAACACCCGTGCCGCAATTCGTTTAATGCTTTAATCGTTTAATCAACTTGATCGTTTTAAATCTTACCGAAAACGCCAGCAAGCAATCTGGCTTCAATGGCTTCTGTGTTTTCAATGACAGATTATTTATTCAAAAGGAATTAGTATGCGACATTGAGCGCAGCCACGGCTGATAATTATTGACTAATAACCGCACGAATGGCGGCTTACGTCAATCGATTCCATTCATTCTGTCACGGACCTAAAGATATAATCATCAGTATCGTAAGTATCATTTTAATTCCAAGCGCGTTTT
>JARJDR010009069.1:0-10997 GCA_030264135.1 Myllaena sp. GC000078 | reverse complement strand
TTTTTAACACAATTTCCAAATAATTGACTTTTTCTCTGATAGCAAATGAAGTTACTTAACATGAGAAACCTTATTATGGCATAACAATTAAGTATGTATTGATAAACAAATGAAGTTTAAAATGATTGGCTTGAATGCGAATCAAGGTCGGCATCGAGCCAATCATCGCGGGCGCAAGCGAAACGAAGAATGAGAGCAGCCACCAACACCAACGCGCACAGTCATCGTTTGCGCCAGTTTGCGCAGCGCAGCAGCAGCACCGCGGCGTCCCGTTCTCCTCGGGTCAACTTCCGTTTTTCGTTGGCTTGCGGGGGGGCCTTTGCCGCCTTTGCTTTGGCTTTCGCCGCTCCATCGGTGCTTTTGTAGTAGTGCGCAACGTCGTCGGTCGTCGTTGTCTCGCATCGCCCGTCGTCCGTCGTTGTATACAAATAAATCAGAGTACGCAGTTCGGGGCCCGACGTTGGTGCGTTCACGTCCGTGGCTGATAAGCTTGTAACGTAACTGCGACGCTGCAAAATCGCCCATTGGTGGCGGCGCCCGAGAAAGCGCTCGTTGTGCGCCGCGCGACCCGTTTCCGCGCCAGCCGAATACATGCGGGAAATGGGTTGATGCGACGGGGCGCAAAAACGTTGCCCGCAGTGTGTATTTATTATTGTGGGGGAGGTGCACCTCCTCGCATTCCAAATGCCATACTCTCTCGGAGCCCGTTCCGACCGACGACGACTTCCAGCTATGAGCTATAAGCCAAAATAGTGCGTTGACCGCCTCCGCCCGCCCGAATCAAATGAGTCGTGCCGGAGCGCAAGGCAGAGAGTAATGTATGGAAAATAGTCTTATCGTTAATAATTATGGGATCTAAAGATGATTTAAAGGAGTCAGTTGTGTATTGATTGCCGTATAGGTTATGTTTCCAACTTTCATTAGCATCCTAGGTGTGTTGATTGGACTAGTACTAATTTATTATAAGCACCCTCCGCTGATAATTACTTGCCGCTTCTGGGGGGTGAAGGCGTGCGTGCGTGGTCTAATCGCCGGTGTTTTGTAGATATACAGTCATGGTGGGAGGTCCCAAGTATTGCTCACTTCTGCTCCTTATTTCGTACCGCCTTTAATCTTCTAGACTTTGATATTGAAGTATGCACCACCTTAAACGGCGTTCGTTCACTGGCTTAAAATGCGTTTCGCGCGGTGTGTTGTAGGATCTGGAGGAAGCTCTGCTAACCGATGGCACGGAAGAGCCATCATGGCTGCAGGAACTGATTGTGTTGCTATTGAAGGGCTGCTTGCAGGAGCATGACATCTCACTGTTCAATTATCAGATGTTCTTGCGCCGCCTGTTCCGCGAGAAGTGCAAAGAGTACGACATTCTGAATCCGTTCAACACCGACAGCGACTTCGAATTGCTGCCGCTGCGCATCAAAGTCGAGATCCTGTACAACTTGTGCGAGTTTCGGCTGGACGCGCCCGACGTGCTCGACGAGCTCAAGAACTTGGAGGCGGACAGCTTGCGCGTCGAGCCCATCGGCTACGATAGCAAAAAGTCGGCGTATTGGTATTTTTATGGGACCAGATTGTACAGGGAGGACTTTCCGAAATCCGCGCAGCAGTCGTCCGTGTGGCAGGTCGTGTGCTTCACGATCGCCGATTGGACGCAGTTGGCGCACAAGTTCCAGCTATCCAAATCCAAGTCTGAACAATCGCTGCACAAAACCCTCAAGCGCAATTTCATCCCCGAACTGCCGCGCTTGTTCGTCGAAAAGGAGACGTTAGCGCGTCGACGGCTGCTGGAAGCGAAGCGTTCTTCTAAAGTACGTCATCACTCAACAATCAAACAACAGCTGCAAATGTGATTGTGTTTCCAGGAGGATTCTATTGTGATCAACGAGCATTATTACACGGACATTATTCGGGAAGATATCAAGCGACACGAGACGATCAGACGGCTGGAGCGGCAGTCGCTCGACATCTCGGACGATCACTCCGAGAGCCGGTATGAAATGGGCAAATCCAAGGATAAGAAACACAAGCAGAAGGAATCTTCGTCCTCAGGCATGTCCATGCATCCCCCGTGTGCGTCCCGACGAATCTGACTGAACGCGTCTTTTGCAGATCGACCAGCAGCGTCTCCAAATAAATCCAAAAATGATGCCAAACCGGTCGGCCGACAGACGAACAACTCGCTGGCGTCGGCGACCGGCCAAATACTTATACAGGCGATGCCGACTTCGAACAAGAAGAAAATGAAAACCACTCAAGTGTAGGTTCCCTCTCTCAATTTCTCCCCCGGTGATGAACGTCAAATGATTGCGGATCATTGCAGATTTAGCCAGTCGGAAGAAGATTTGCAAATTGGCCTGCACAAGATACTGGATCACGTGAAGGATCACGAAGATGCGTGGCCCTTCATCGAGCCGGTGGAGGAAGAATACGCGCCGAATTACTATTCCATCATTCGCAAGCCGATGGACTTGCAGAAGATGGAGGAACGTCTCGAAAACGGCCATTACAAATCGTTCTCGAAATTTAAAACCGATTTTCAACTGATCGTCAATAACTGTAGATTATATAATGGTGTTGATAATGGTAAATGTTTACATCCAACGTAATCCGACGCCTCACAACGGTTTGTGTTATTGTTTTGTAGAATATACGGAAATGGTTGACAATGTGTTGGAATCGTTTAATCGCGCTGTGGAAAGGTATCTGGACCAAGTAACTTCATCCGACGACGAAATTCGCGTTGAATATCAAGACATCGATAAGCACAAAAAGAAGAAACACGCCGAGAGCAGCAATCATAAGCCGAAGAAGAAAAGTGAGGAGCCTAAGGTGCGCAAGAGCATTGACTCGGACATCAGCGATACGGCTGTGAAAGTGCACAAAAAGAAGAAAGACAAGGACAAGGAGGAGAAAAAGGACAAGAAGATGAAGAGCATCAAGAAGGATAAAGAGAAGGAGAACAAGAAGAGCAAGGAAGAGTTCGAGGAGGAGAAAACCAGTCCGAAGAAAGCTAAAAAGCGGAAGTCTGACGTGCTGGAAGACGCCAAGGATAAGAGTAATCGTGATGAGCGCGAGGCGAAGATTCGACGACAGGATGTGAAGGAGATCAAGTCCGTCAAGAGTAAGAAGGACGAAAAAGTTGTCAAAGCGAAGCGAGGCGATAGCGTGGAAAAATCGAAGAAGGAGGAGAAAATTGAAAAGTCTAGGAAGGAAGAGAAACTCAAGCGCTTGGAGAAGGAAAAGGAGGGCAAACAGCACAAACGATCAAAAGAAGTCGGGTCTGTGAAAGTGAAGAAGGCTTTATCGGAGTCGCCCAAGAAGTACAAAGACAAAAAGGGCGACAAACCGGAGAAGTTGGCGAAAAGCGAAGGCAAGAAATCAAACACGACTGCGACGACGGTCGACAAGAAAGTCAAGAAACCAAATAAGAAGCAGAAGCGTTCGGTGAGTCGCGGTCGAAGTTCAAGCCGCAATCGTAATTCGGGGCGAGCGAAACACAAGAGCCGGAGCAGGAGCAGGAGTCGCAGTCGCAGTGCGGATCGCTGGAGCAGCAGCCCGCCTCCGTCTTGGCCGGCGTCGTCGCGCGATAGCAGTCCGGTGGATTCTCCGCCCAAGCCGAAGAAAAGCTTCTTCGCGAAAAAGGAGCGCGACGGCGACGATGCCAAAGCTAACAAACACAAGTCCAAGCACCATGACAAGTGGAAGGATCTCTTCCGTGGCGGTAGTAAAGACAGGGAGGGTTCACCCTCAAAGCCAAAAGATAAGCATCACACGCTGCGACAGACGATTGAAAAGCTGAAGGCAAAGAGCGATCTCAACAAATTGAAAGTCGAGAAAGACATGAAGATCTACGATTTTCCCACTGAGTCCAAAGATGTAGTCGACAAGGATAAGGAAAAGGATAAGGAGAAGAGCAAAGATAAGGAAAAGGATAAAGAGTCACCGGGCAGAAAGAGGAAAGAGTTGGCCGAAAAGAAACGGAAATTAGCGAAAGAGTTGTTTGATGAGGGAACAAATGATAGTGTTCAATCGACTGGCAAGGAGAAAAAGAAGAATAATAGTACAAACAACTCGAAGAAGTTTGACGCGTTGTCGCTGGCCACCGAGCAGACGTTAAAGGACATCAACAAGTGGCTGGACGACACGCCAAAGTTTCCGGAGTTCAGTTCGGCGAGTAATTCGCCGTCGCACTTTTCGGGCATTGATGATTTCGACACAACGACAAATAAATCCTCGGATTTGGATAAAAAGAAAGCAACAACAAAGCCGGAGGTAGCACGAAAGGATACACCAACGCATTCAAATAATGGCAATTCCGTGAATAACTCGAATTCGAATAACGCTAGCGTAAATAACAATAAAAAGCGTCCGCTGAATCGCGATCCCACCAAGATCTTTCGAAGAAAGGAAGTTCAGCGCACCATCGATCGCTTGCAGCCCGGAAAGAGCAAAGGCAATCTCATCACTAACGTGCAGAACAAAGACTCGAAACAGGAAGAGATCTTCCCACTCGGCCCGTTGTCCAAGATCAAAGACACGAAAAATTCGCTTATTGTGAAAACAGATGATAATGCGCCGAAATTGAGTCTCGGCTCGGTTCTGGACAGTTTCGGTGAGCATAAGTTTATCGATGACGAAGAGGCTAAAAAGGAAGATGAGGAAGCCGAAAAGAAGGTGGAGGAGAAAGCAGTGACGGACGAAAGCAAAGACGAGGTAAAAACCGTGATCGGCGAGGAGGTGAAAGTGGATTCACCCAAGATAGACAATAGCCCGGGGGCGGCCACCCCCAATCTAAGTGCCTGGTTCAAAGCGTTCGGCGGGCCGAAAGTGCAGAAGAAAACCGAGAGCTTGAAGGATGACAAATCTACGGTGGGCAGTCCGGCGGAGGCACGCAAAGTCCCTATTCCCGACCCGTCACCGAATCCGGACAGTCCACACGGCCAGCCGGCGCAACGCCAGCGCAAGCTGAGCACTGGCAGCAGCGTTTCGGAACGCTCGTCCTTCTCGCAAGACATGGACTCGCCGCGTGTTGGCATCGATGAGCGCATGGGCGCCTACCCAGCTCCGTATCCATCCCCAATGCACAAGTCGCCATCGGGTGCATCGCCCAGTCTGCGGTCGCCGCTTCCGGACGCTTCCCCGAAGTCATCATCGGCATATCCCTTCAATGGACAGATTCGTGTCGGTTTCTATCAGGACACCGTCTCAACGAAGAGCAGTCCGGATAAGTCATGTTCGCCGCGCGATAATCCTCAATCGCCTTATCCGCAGTATTCGGAGCATGTTTACGCACCGCCCACCACGCAGAATCCCAATTACTCCTACAACAATGCTTATTATCAACAGCAACCGGGATATCCGCCGAGCAATCCAACGCCACCATACAACGCCGACTCGAATACTTCTTCTTACTACGACACCACAAAGCCTTTGACCGATCAGTACCAAGCGAAGAATCCCAATTCGCCGGTGGGTGGTGGTGGGCAACAATCGCAGCCGCACTCGCAGCAATCTTCGCCAGCAATGAGCCAGCCAACATCGCCCAATGTGCCCAGTCAGGCGTCGCCCATCGAGATGCAGCACTACCAGCAGGCCCACTCGCCGGTGGTTAGCAACCAGCCGGATCCATACGCGCGGCAAACACCGGTGCAATCGCCCATTCAACAGCAGGTGCATTCGCCTCAACAAGTCCCGCCAGCAGCACCCATGTACAATGCACCAGCCATGCAGCAGCAACAAACGCAACCGCAGCACGTTCAACCCCAACACCCTCAGCAAACGGTGCATCCGCAACACCATCAGCAACAGCAACCTCCATCATCTCAACCGCCAATGCAGTTGAGTCCTCTGGATCCAGCCTCGTATCGTCCGACTATTGATTACGGCCGCCAGCAGGCACCGCCAAATGTGGAGCCATTCCGTAGCAACGAACCGAAACTCCAGCAGCCGAGCAACAGTTATCCGGTGAAGAAGCGCGCCTACAACGAAATCGATCAGACTGTCGCGAACCGTATCTACGACGAAACGCAGCCGTATCCCGCACGCGAACCGCCCAAATACGTGCACCAAAACATACCCGAACCGCCCCGCAGCGCTCACAATCCGCAAGTTGTGCACGCGCAGCAGCACCCGCAGAATGTACCGCCCGCTAGCAGCCAATATCCACCCAATTACAACTACCCCACCGACCCAAGCAATCAGTATCCACCGATTAACATCCCGTCGGCGGCAAATAGGAGCACGCTGAATCCTATTCCGCCCATGGAGGACTCGCGCAAGATAGACATGTCGAAATACACCAACATGGGCTATGCCGGTCCCGATATCAATCTGCAATTGCAACCGCGCGGGCAGTACAAGCAAGCACCGCAAATCCCCAATCAGGCGGATGCATTGTCTCAACAACCGCAGCGATTCGATCACACCAATGTGTTGAACATCAACAATTACAAGCCGCAGGGCACGAATCTCGGCGCGCAAGTGGGCGGCTCGGTGGGATCCGGTGCGGACTCTGGTTACAAACCACCCGATGTGACGTCTTTGGCGCGGCCCCCATATAGCGGCGCTGCCCAGTTGGATATGGATCCATCGCTATCACTGCGTGGCCTCTCGCACATTGTCGATCGCTATCAGAACGAAGACGGTCGTATGCTTGGTCTGCAGGGCAATGCGCCGCCGCCCTCCTACTACGACAAGCAGCACATGTTCGGCGGTAAAGCGATCGCCACGAACGCACCGCCCACGCTGCCGATCTTCTCACAGTCGAGCTCGATGCCGCCGTACGGCATGCAGGGCCATCCGAATATGTATCAAAGGCAGATGACCGAACTGCAGGTGCCCGCCCAGAATCAATCAGTTACGCAGGCGCCTTCTTCTTCGCAGCAGCAGCAACAAGCAGCCGCTGCGCCACCCGCCCCCGAACCCAAACCGAAGAAGAAACGCGTTACGAAGGCGGCGAAAGCTGCAGCTGCTGCTGCCGCGGCCGCAGCGGCTGCAGCACAAGCCGCTCAGACGCCGGCGGCAGCAAACCAAGCGAGTAACGAATCAACGCAAGGCTTCCAGTCGTACGCCGGCCTGAAGACCTCCGAGCCGAGTGCGATCTCGCTCAAAACCGCCAGCGTGGTGCCGGGCAGCGCGTTCAATTTTGGGCCCAGCGCTACCGGCCTCTCGTTGCCGCCCGGCCTGTACGGCGATAAGGATTCGTATTCGAACTTCCTGGAGGATTTCCGCGCAGCGCCCAATTATTACATGGCGGCGGCGGCGGCCGCCCACCATCGCGCGACGCCCGAGAGCAGCGAGAAGACGCAGGCATCGCGTGCGGCTGCCGCCGCCCATCAATCAAGCAACCCGTCGTCGGTACCCAGTGTGCCGTCGACGGCGAGCTATCCGTTCATCGCGCCACCGCAAGGACGACCGCCTAGCTACCCTCTCGGCGGTGTGCCCGGTCCCTTCATGCCGCCACATCAAGCACCACTGATGGACACCAGCTCACCGCAGTACCTGCAGTATCTGCAGGCTGGTGTGCTCCATCAAGGCCTTCTACCCCCGGGCCCGTATGCCCCACCCGGCTACCACCCACTGGGCATACGGCAGCCCTACGACTCCATGACAAGGCCACCCTGGCTATAAAGCTTTGCGTGGACAAGTGCAAAACGTTTCGATGATATCCTAAACCAAAGACGCTTTTCGAATCGTGTAGTGTTTTTAATTAAGTGTATATAGTGATTATAATTCTGTGCGTTGGTGACGTTTTGGTGTGTTAGTTTTGATGAAGATTTTAAACAGTTGTCCCGAACACTTGACGAACAGCAAAGAAATGGTGCAATTCGTGCATGCAAAGATTTTTGTAAATATATTTAAAGAGAACTACTTAATTATCTTTATACGGAAAAGCATATCTTAAGCAGTCTTTAGCAAAATTTTATCATTCACTACGTATCGCGTTTGCAGAATGGCGCAATCTTACCAGAATTGTTTCACCTCGATGAGCGCACCGCACCGGGTTTGCTTCTGTTGGAGGGAATCCGCTTTGCGTACCGCTAGGCGAGAATGAAGAGGAAAAAAAGTAAAGATTATTATCCAATGTTATTTGTTGTCGTAGATGTACATACATACATTTATGTTTTTTGCCATTTTACGTTTTGTTGATGTACTTTTTAGTTCTTGTAAACATTCCAAACTCATTGACGGATCAAAAAAACGTCGACCAATTTATGAGATGAGATGATAGAAAAAATATGAATAACATTTGCAACGTTTGTGTTTTCGGAAGACATTAGTTCTATGAGCGATTCATTAATGTTTGTCAAATCACTCGCTGTTCGCAAAGAAAAATGCTGTCTATTTGAAATTGAACGTTTCGGAATTGTTTGGAAGAGATCATTATAGATTATATCGAGTTATATGTATTTCGAGTGAGATCGTATTTGAAATTTTTTAATCGTACATAGGTTGAGAGTGCGGAGCGTGCGAAATGGGTTCATGAAATCGCAGAGAGCCTAATTATAGAAGAAAAAAAAACAATGCAAATGGAAACAAATAAATTATACATAATATTATTATATAGTACATATACATATATATAAAATTAAAAAATTTAATTTTATCACCTGTACAGGATTTTATATAATATGACATAATTTAACTTCAAATATTATATATTCTCGTATATTTTATATTTTGTGCATATGAAAATGCGATTGAGAAGTGTGCGAGAATGAACGCAAGAGATAGATAACAATACTTCCTTACCTAAAAAGCTGCCCTTTGTATTAATTTGAAAATTACGTACCTAAATCTCGAATTCATGTTTCATATATAAAGCTTTAAACACGTTTATTAGGAAAAACATCAAATTAGAAAATTCCAACAACTTCGTTGCTGTACCATACACAAAAAAGAACTTACAGGGTACCTAAGCCTACTGAAATCGTACCACATTCATTGTCAATTGTCAATCGTTTTGCTCCCCATTAGGAAAAATTAAATAATGATTGCGTCTATCAATTATTCATTGATTATAAGAAGCGAACAGCTAACAGCGTCGTAACTGGGAGCGCAATAATGTTTGCGCCTTTAGAAATAATATACTTAATCATCTACTAGCGAAATTGATTTGTTGTATGAAACAATACACACCTGGTTATGACCTGTGGAACAATATCGACAATATAGAATAATGCATAGCGTAATTATTATGATTGTAACGAAGGTACTGCATATATCGTAACTCGTACATCAAGCACCGCATTATTTCTAAATACATCATTAAAAATTAAGAACAAACACACAAAAAACAGCAGTGCATGGAAATGGAAAGGAATTAATACGATCTGTCAGCTTTAACACTTTGTACAAACAACGGAAACAAATTAAAATGATATATGAATTCAATGTATTCTTATCAGTCTTATTGTACAGTTAGAAGTAGTTACTAATTGTAAGAATTAGATTTACGTATGTTTTGTAAATTTGATTCCAATAGGCTTTTCCGGGATCCGATTCATGCGGTAGATCATTCCTATATCACCAGCAGCATTCCTTTCTGGTAATGATATCACATAGGTTTCTAATATCTAATTAACAAAATTTATTTAATATTTCAGTGTTAATTGAAAATATCCGGAAGCGTTGTTACCAGTCGCAAAAGTTGAACAATTTCTTTTTCGGCAATGCGCCTTCCGGGACACATTCGCGCACCATGACCGAAGGGCAGCGATGCATAGGGGTGGATTTTCGTGCGTTCGCCTTGCAGCCATCGCTCGGGCCGATAAGACCAAGGTTTGTGGAAGTACTTTTCGGATTGTCCCATTGCCGATACGAATGACATTACTAATGTCTAAAATTTGCATTAATCCCACAAATGTTAACGTTTTGTATAAAGTTTTACCCCTTTCGGTATTCGATAACCACCAATGGTGGTATCCTGTGGAAGGAAACGACTGTTTGCACCAGCAGTCGTCTTCATTCGCAAAGTTTCACGTATGCATCCCTTTAAAAGTTCTCCAGTAGGATCCTCGCGAATCGTTTTTTGCAAATGTCGATTGTGCGCCAAGTACCATAATGTATAGCAAATAGTCGTTGCAGTTGCGTCGATTCCACCCAGAAACACTTCCATCGCAAGCATTGTGCAGTCCTGGTAGGAAAGTTTCGCATTTCGGAATAAGTCATATAAAAACGGTTGATTTAGTTGGAATTCATGGGAATTTTGCTTGTTGTGGTGACGTAGACGCAATTGGATAATTTCATGTACGATTCGATGCGATGTTTCGAGTTTGCGATAACCGGAAGTCTTGAACAACTTCCAAAGTGGTGGTCCGATTAAAGTCTCGTATAGTCCTTCCATGAAATCGGCGCTTGCTTGGATTATCTTGAGTGATTCTTCTGACTTTTGCGATGATAAGCAATCGAATTCGAAACCGGGACTAATAATTGATATCACTATAATTGAACAATTTTATTAAAATGATCGTGCTGCAGGACAGTATTTACCTTGGATGGAATATAAGAGCAAATCTTCATAAATATTACCCAAAATCTTTTGCTCATTTTTATTCTCTTCAATATACTTAATGAATTTCTGCGCGACTTCTTTAATTCGATCGTCATATCGTTGATATATCAAAGGTTTCAACAGTGGATTAACACCGCTTCGAAATGTATGCCATTCAATGCCATTTCCGGGCACGACACCGACACTCCCGAACGCATCGCGGCGGTATTTAATCAACGCATCAAACGCCGGCCGATTGGGGTACTTGCCTTCATTGCGATACATCTCTTTAGCATCCTCAGCGTCGAGTGTTACCAATGCTTTCACCGAGCCCAAATCTAGTTTGAAAATCGGTCCCAGTTGTTTGCTTATGTCTTCGATGGCTTCCGTTAACTTTTCAAATTTGTATTTACCTGGAAATTGAACGTTATTGATGATTTTGTTTATTTCTTGGGCAGATTCTCACCGCCGAGTTGTTTCGGGAAGAATAAATACGTGTGTCCCA
>JARJDR010009063.1:0-10469 GCA_030264135.1 Myllaena sp. GC000078 | reverse complement strand
GGTAAGACAATGAACTCCCGATTCTCTTAATAAATTATCATTCCAAAGCTGTG
This sequence comes from Myllaena sp. GC000078, assembly GCA_030264135.1. Lineage (NCBI taxonomy): Eukaryota > Metazoa > Arthropoda > Insecta > Coleoptera > Staphylinidae > Myllaena > Myllaena sp. GC000078. The sequence continues at coordinate 10,416 of JARJDR010009063.1, read as the reverse complement.
AAAGATATCGCATTGTCGACGGTTTGAAAAATTGTAACACTCGTACATATGTTCTAGTTTGTCAGTAGTCGCTGTAGTCGCATATCTACATACTGATTTTGTGGGCTTACTGATAAATTGTTTTATGTAACATCTTTGTAGTAGAGTAGTCTTCATATGAGATCATATCTGGCAATCACAAGACTAAAACCTGCGATAATACAAAAATTATTTTATAGATTCAACCGGGCGCAAGTCTGCACTCCGCATGACGATGGAAGTCAAGCATCCTTTCTTCTTTGCCATTAAACACAGACGAATGACACCCGACACGACACCCACTAATACGGTGTTTGTAGGAATGCTAAAGAATTTATAAAAACCACACATTTTAGTAACTTGAGTTAATAAACCTTTATATATATTTTTTTTCTCGCAATTTAGAGACATTACATATTTATATCCAACTTGCACTCAACAATGTTTTGTCTTCGGTGAACTCGAGACTAATAATCGCACAAATATATGCCAATAAAATTTGCAAACAATAACTTTCGCTATCAATTTGTAACGCTGTATAAACCTAGATATCCTTTCGTCTTTACCCCTTTGATTGCTTCCCGTTTCCGGCATATGGTAAGGAACACTTTATCAAATTACGACACGTCAAATTAACGTTCATACAAGTCCAATGGTATGCCGTTGTAACCATGTCATCATTTGACCTTCTTCATAAAATATATAATTTATTAATGCTTATAATTAATGTAATATATGTAACAATGGACTCTAAAACATTTATCAATAGATATAAGTATATTTTAAGTATAAATGCTAGTTCAAATCATTTCATTGACTTTCGATTTCACTTGACCCCCGCTCATTCTGTTTTATGAAATACTGATATCACTCGACGCTTGTTACTTGCCGAAATAGTCCATCACAAAATATAGGACACTATATACGTGAATAAGTTTCCAATGACTTAAACTTAAAAAAAAACAACAATTATGTGAATCAAACTTAACGAACTCATAGAAGGTTATCGCCCAAACGTCCAGAGCGAATTTACAAGTAAAATCGATCGCCTTTCATATTTCGTTGCAGTAAAATAGTTCGTATCGTAAGTACAAACTGATTAGGATTATAATCACCGGCTACGTATTACACAAGCGTTTAGATGTGTTATTTTTAAGTAGTGTCAGCATTATATGAGGGAGTATTCGGCGCTTTTTTTGGAAAGTACAAAAATAATCTGTTACTACTATCTAGAACACCTAATTATGAAAAGCGACCGTACTACTCGACGACTCCGTGTTGATTAATTGCCTGCGACCTTTGTAAAAACCGGCGGAATGTCCTCCGTCGTCTTTGATACAGGATTGTAGCCAAGTAGTTCGGGACATGCAATCTCCCCGCTTTGTACACCTTTTATTGTCTTCAGCAAGTCGTAATTAATCTGCTCGGATACTCGTGAATCTTGCCTATGGACAAAACATAAGTAGAATGCAACATAAAACCAGCGTTAAATAAGTATGTACTTGTAATCGGGATGACCAGTGACAAAACGGCGAATCCAAGACGCCGTCGTGAAAATTTCACCAGAGGCGCGTCGCTGAATAAACTTGAGGTAGCGCTGAATTGTGCAGTGTGTGTCGGCGTCAACGTCCATTCCGCTCAGGTAGTTATTGATCAGTGGAATTAAGCCCGGAAACACACCGTTCTAGCAACAACGAAAAAGCACAAATTAATGTGTTGAATATAAACGTGCTGGATAGTCAGCGATCAATAATTGTACATTCTTAACCATGGACAACTATGACTTATACCGGAGACTATGCAAACAAATAATAGACTCAATAACTGTAACCAAACAACATGAACGAAATTCTATACCGCATTAAGCGGAACGATCGTCACTCATCGATATTCGATATCCATGTTTAAAAGAAAGAAATATAGAATAGCATTACCTTGCCATTAATAATCTCGTTTACTGTCATCGCCGTATAGACATCAGCAGTACTCGAAATAGAAGCAATATTTTCCGTCGCCGCAGTTGATGTTGCGGTAGTTGTATTGCCTGCCGGCGCCGCTGTTTGCATTGAAACATCTTTCCGGAACCAGAACTTCTCCGTCAACACAGCGTCTCGTTTCTGTGCATTTTTCATATTCTCATCCACTTTGCTGATTGGTATCAGGAAGTTGAGTTTAAACGATAGAATGACGCGCGTCACCAAAACCACAAAACACACGATGGCTGCATTCTCAAAGTCGGTGATCTGGATCTCACACGGCCGAAACTCAACACGCCAGCCAATCGTCGACATCGGCGGCGGCGGTTTGAACCGCAACGTTTGCCAATTCGTTGATTGTATATTCTATAGAAAGAACAATTACTTTAAATTATTCAGATAATATTGAAAATAATAACTTACTTCAAAGTGGTCCGTGTCCTGTTCGTCGTTTTGATGAACCTTTTCGCTAAACAGCGAGATTGAATCGCGAATGAATAGATGTGCGATATGCTGGGCGAGCAGATGATCGATGTCATTATCGCGCAACTTTTGGTAAATCTTCTGGTCATAGATCAAAGGCACGTCGTTGAATTTTTCACCCTCGGCGGATAGATACGAGTCGATCGAATCGAATCGCGACTTGTTAATCACACAGCGATTATTGAGAAGCGCCTTCAAGCCGCGCTCCTCCTCAGTCCTGTCGTCCACAGAACTAGCGATAATATTCCATCGACAGTCGATGTCCGCTACAAAACCACGATGCAATGGAGACGCTGCTGTTAGCGCCAACTGCACACCACACAAACAATGAAAATGGGATATGAACAACAATTTCTCTTCTTACCATTATAGGTGCCAGAGGCGTTAACTGATCGTAGAGCGTGCGAGCTTCATTGATGTTGCATGCTTGGAATGTTAGCTGCAGACAACAGCAACCCATGCCGAAGCCCATCGCGTCCATATAAATATGATCAGGCAGTGCCGCTAACTCCTTCGTATACGAATCATCGATCGGTATAGCAGTCTGCTTATCGCGAAAGACTACGAAAAAAGTGTGAACGTCAAGGTTAAACAAACTAAACAGGTGATGGAAAAACAATAATTACTTGGTATGTTGATTGCGACCTTTTCGCCACGCCGCTCGCGAATATTGCGCGAGAGCGTCGCAAATCGCGGATGACCGGGGAAGATAGCGCCGTCCGGAAAGAACAGTGAGCGCGTCGCTCCGGCGTTTGGGGTTGGCGTCACCTCCGGGCTGGAGAACTTTTCACAACCTAATCTAAAAACCCACACCAGGCAATCAATATCATATCTAAATTATTTCCTCAGTTACAGTGACATGTTAATTATCTATCATCAATACCTTGGGAAACTAGTAATGCTGAGAATGGCCTCACCATCCTTGAGCACCTCCTCCACCTCCTCACGTCGGTAGCGCATGTTTGCCTCGACGATGTTGAAATGTGCCAGCATGCCTCCATAGGGCTGGCCGGGTGTACCCTCAACCATATACGCGCCGTACTCCGGCCGCCACAGCGATTTAACGCCCACCGGATCGGCATGCTCTTTCTCCTGCAGAATGCCGAGTATCTCGTCAGCGCGTAGACTAACGCGCGCCGTCTTCTCGGCATCGTTGAACTTCACGAGAATGTACTCAATCTCGTCGCCCCATTTCAGCACATCGCCCTGACGATCCTTTAGCCTCTTGTATAGATTGATGAACTGAATAATGCCATGCTCGCGAACGTGGTCAGATAGTTTCTTCGTCTCGTCCCAGGTGAGCGGGTTACCGATGGAGAGAAGACCCATGATAAGCGGTGCACTTGACGCAAGGCAATCAACTGATTGTCACACGATTATAAGAGTGTAGATTGACTAAACTCGCTATGTAAATTTCGTAATTCTCACTAGTGCTATTCACCGAACAATACGATATTCTAGGAATCGCGACCAATACAAACATTGACCGATCAGATGAATGTTAGGTTAGAATAATTAAAAAGCACTTTATGAATAAATTTTAATGCTCATAAATGCGTAAATTTGTACTAATGTCACACCGTGATTGCAGATATTTTAGGGGCAACACAGCGTTTGTGGTGTTCCGAACCGGCCGGATGAAAAACGTGCGCACGACCCGCGTGCGCGTGAACGACTGCGGCGAGTAATGGCGACTGATGGCGACCAGCGACAAAAACTTTATGCCACTATATTTGAACAATACGTTCGCTCACGGGCTAATACCTATTTGTTAATACACGCAATTAAACGCGCGCGGAGAGGGGGTAAGGAGCGCGAAGCTGCCGCAGGCGTTCGCAATGATATAATACGAATCACACAAGGTTGTCGAGTTCGCGATAGTCTAATTGATTCGCAAATCGAAGCCTGCGGGATGCTCGACCATTGATAAAAACACTCAAATTAATTTGATGACGTGCACCTATGATAAAATGTGCCGATTTATTATAATTCATTAACGTGCTTCGCATAAAGGTGCACGATAGCTAGTTTTCACACATACATACTTACATACATAGTTGAATATGTTCATTATCATAATTAAAAATAGCTATATCAAATTTAATTACGTTCGCAACATTGTGCAATATATGAAAATTTTGATTATAGCACTCCAGCGAAACGAGTAATTACATCATAATATATCTTTGATTTGTTTTTCGACAATTACATCCTTGAATGAATGAACGCGATTGTATTTTAGAGTGAATAGCGTATGATAACGCGCACGAACAAAAAACGTCTAGAATGCAATTTTATCATGAGTATGTTACTCAGCGAATTTTGCAACACATTTATCATCATGAATACAGTCGGGCAAAAATAGCAACCGTTTGATGATCGCCACAAATTGACAAACCTAATAAACATGAGTTGGCTATATTTGTCATACGCTACATGCTTTGCGCGCAATCACAATAGGCGGTTTCGCATTGCATCGCTCATCGCTATTAGTCCAAACGAAAAGAAACTCGCCAGTTGGTCGCTGTTGATTACAGATTATAATTTGCGGTCGCATAACTAGTATGCAAATACATGACTTCAAACTCAACACAAAATATTTGGAATTGAAGTCGTAAATGATACATATGAGTAATTAAATCGCGAATTCCGGTGAAGAACATAACAATTATATTATTAACTAGTTTTTCCTATGCCAAACGTAGCACACGTGCATGAATGTGCGGTTTTGTTGTTTCAAACGTCTATCGATATAACTTAATGAACTGAAACCAATTTACTAATGTTTCATCACAATACGAGTATATCTTAATATTATTCGTTTTAGAAATACATTTCAAATTTAAATACACGCGCAGAACGAATTTCATAAGTTTCATGAACGCATAAAATTCGCTCAAATCTATGTAAACTCTTGAACGATTTCGGTCGTAGACGAAATTTCAAGGCTCTTGTCGATCGAATAAAACACACGAAACCACTTTGGTTTGATAAATATTTAATTACATCATATCGGCGTGCCTCTTATACATTCTCGACAGTTTTTATAGCACTCATATTTACAATTATTTCTACATAGCAATGTTGTCAGCGCCTTATGTAACAAAATACAGATAATGTTAATAACGATCGTCTCATATATAATAGAAAATAATTATGCAGGTGGTAGCGTTTAAGTCCACGGATAAAAGTTGCAAAACAACGCTGTTCCAATAAAGTAATAGACAAAGCAATACAGTTTAATGAACTTTTTCGACTTGTTCAAGGAGAACCAATAAATCGCCGGCGATGCGGAGAAAAGCATACGTGTTGTGACTTGAATATGTACAAAACAAATGCAAAACACGCATAAGAAGAGCGCGTGCACGACGCACACAAACAAAAGGTCCTTTTCATTTTCCTCCTGTTCGCGCCGTCTTTGATTGCTGCCTAATGCGGCTTCCTTTTCCTGGTCGCCAACCCGAGGACGCTCAAAGTATTTTGCATAGGTCGCTTTAAATATCCCCAGATGAATGCAATAAGATTTATTATCAATTAGAAATCGAATTGATTCAGTGAGGGTGATATAAATCACAGGCAGTGCTAGTAGAAAGTTTGGAATCTGTTTCCATTGGTAATACTTGAAAAGACCAACATTCCAGTACTTTTCCTGTACATATGAATACGGTAATGGTACCCATGTGAAATTACACCAACTCTGATTGTAAAACTGGCCCACTATTCTATATTTATGAACGAGCGCATGGGAGATCACCTCTTGCGGCAAGTGCAATTCCCCAAGGGGTATGTCTGTACAGAATTGATCATGATGATCAAATTGTAAAATCGCAAATGGAAATACGCAAATAATAAATGCCATCAACAGTATTACAATATTCCAAGATAATTTGATTAGCTTAAAAACTATATGGCTATTACTCTTAAGTAACGAAAGTCTTAAATTTCTGACGAAAAAGTATGCTAGGAATCCCAAATTCAACAAACCATTTGATCTAGTTATGGTACTAGCCGAAATCATTACGCAACTTAAAAAGAGCCACTTTGCACCGACAAGTAGCGATCGAAAATCGAGTTTCCAGCAGCAGTAAATTGAAGCAAATGTTAATAATGAGAATAGACATTCAGTGTATGCTGCAGAGAAGAAGATTGATGCTGGATTCATACAGAAGATCAATGAAGTCAAGTATGCTTTGTGCTTTCCAAACCAAGAATCAGTCAATACGTACAACATGCAAGTACTTAACAGAAATATAACAAAATTAAAAATTGCAAAGAAAAGCAGCACCTTTGACTCATGGTTGATGAATGGAATGGGAATATTGTTAGCAAGAAATTGAACATAGAACGGAAGAAACGGGAAAAATGCCAGGGAATTCTCATATGTATATCCATACAGGGCAAGATGCATAAAATATTGGCCATCCCATCTGGTGAGTCCATCAAACAAGGAATGAATTACAGTATCCCAAATGTTCTTGGGTGCATCTGGTGGTGGATATTGAAACACATGCGCGTTATGATCCGGAATTAAGTAGTTTGCAACATATTGCAATGCCAGTATGAATAGTCGCAGTTCAGCGGCGATGGCGAGGACTTTTTTCAGTGACATGGTAAATTATTTTTGCTAAAATTGAAATAATTTGTTAATGTTTTGATTTGCATGATGACTGACTCACATGTTATCATCTAGAGAAATAATATCGTGCACATATACCTTATTTGTTAGTATACATTATTAAGTTTCCTTCTATTACATCAAATTTGATGGTATGAATTCGAATTGATTGGAATCCAATTGGAATGTTAACTGGAACCACATGTTAACTTTTGTTTACAATAATTCGTGCGACTGGGCAACATCACTTTCGATTATAATTAGGATTTCTTGCTTCTACACATCGATTTATAAACTCCCATTTCTCGAACCTTATTTGTACACGCAATTAATGTAATAATCGATGGAAAATGCAACAAATTTATCGACATAAATCAATCTAAACATAACCTACATAACCTATCATGATCATACATAACCTAATTGTGCAACATTGTGCAAAGCAAAAGTGCAATTACGCGTTGTAAGAAAAGACGTAAATTATTATAATAATCGACCAAGTGATTATATAAAAAAGTTGTATTATGGGAAAGAAGAAGAATGGTAATTGACAAAATCTTATGTAAAGCACAAAGCCCATATTGACTTGAAAAACTTGCAGAGTTTGATCATCTCTCCTTTGAGGAAAAGAAGTTGATTTCTATTGGTGAAATCATTCAGAATCTTATCAAAGCACAGGGCATGAAAAATGTTGTTAATTTGAATCAACTTAAAGCAAAGATATCCTCAAAGTATGGCATGCATTCACAGCCTACCCTTGTGGAAATTATTGCTGCAGTGCCTCAAGAATATAAAAAGACATTAGTGCCTAAATTATTGGCTAAACCTATCAGGACAGCTAGTGGGGTATATTTCACCATCTCATTATTTTTTTCCTAATATTAATATTACATTTAATTGATTTATAGATTGCTGTTGTTGCAGTCATGTGCAAACCTCATCGATGTCCACACATTAACTTCACTGGTAATATTTGTGTGTATTGCCCAGGTGGACCAGATTCAGATTTTGAGTACTCTACACAAAGTTACACTGGATTTGAGCCAACATCAATGCGGGCAATACGCGCTCGTTATGATCCATATATTCAAACACGGCATAGAGTTGATCAGGTAAGCAGACATCAAAATCCTGTTAATTACTTTTCTGATGACATTATTTTAGTTAAAACAATTAGGTCATAATGTTGATAAAGTGGAGTTTATTATAATGGGTGGAACATTTATGAGTTTGCCTACGGACTATCGTGATTATTTCATACGCAATCTACACGATGCACTGTCGGGGCACAAGAGTTCTACGGTAGCAGAAGCAGTTCGTTATTCGGAGCGTTCAAATAGCAAAGTTATCGGCATAACTATTGAGACGCGTCCGGATTATTGTGTGCAATCTCACATCAGTGACATGCTGAATTACGGTTGCACCCGTTTAGAAATTGGTAAGTTTGGACACTGAAAGGAGTTATGAGTGTAATGAGTTCATTCTTAATGCAACAGGTGTGCAGAGTGTCCATGAGGATGTTGCGCTTGACACGAATCGTGGCCATACTGTTGGTGCAGTCTGTGAAACTTTCGGCATGGTGAAGGATGCTGGTTTCAAAGTGGTTGCACACATGATGCCCAATCTTCCCAATGTAGATCTTCAGCGCGATTACGAGCAATTTTTGGTAATCTTATTTACAAATACAAATTTGGTTTTATTTTACAAAGGTTACTAAGCAGATTTATGGTAACTCTTTTTTCCCGTTTAGCAATTTTTTGAAGACCCGCGCTTTCGTGCTGATGGCTTGAAAATCTATCCAACGCTTGTAATCCGAGGCACCGGTCTTTACGAACTGTGGAAGACTGGTCGGTATCAGAGCTATGCACCATCTGTACTCGTCGATTTGATTGCAAAGATACTCGCGTTGATTCCGCCATGGACACGCGTTTATCGCGTGCAACGTGACATACCAATGCCGCTGGTCAGCTCAGGCGTTGAGCACGGCAACTTGCGCGAACTTGCGCTAGCGCGAATGCGTGACTTGTGTCTGAAATGCCGTGACGTGCGTACGCGTGAGGTGGGCATCTCCGAGATACACGAGAGGGTGCGACCCGATCGCGTTGAATACGTGCGACGCGACTACGCCGCCAACGGTGGCAACGAGACATTTCTAAGCTACGAGGATCCGGAGCGCGACATACTGATTGGATTGTTGCGATTGCGCCGATGCACGCCCAAATACACTTTCCGACCGGAGCTGCAAGGTGGTGTGTCGATCATACGGGAGTTGCACGTGTATGGCAGTGTGGTACCAATGAGCGAGCGAAGTGCAGACAAGTTCCAGCATCAGGGTTACGGTGTGCTCTTAGTGGAACATGCCGAGTTGATTGCGAAACGTGAGCATGGCTCGACAAAAATTGCCATCATTAGTGGAGTGGGCACACGGAATTATTACCGAAAGCTAGGATATGAGCTGGAAGGGCCTTACATGGTGAAGAGTTTGTTAGATGCTGAGTTTCGGACTGCGGCTGAATGCAATGAACGGAGGATACATGATGAGGAACTGATGGAGCACAAAAGCGTTCCGTCGTTGAAAAGGGAGGGGAGAAAAGTTGAGAGCGAAGAAGAGTTCTTTGCTCGTTATCGAGTTAATCATATTAAAACATTGAAAGATAAAGGGATAATTCATGTCGCACAGGAGACGAAGATGCTGTATGAAGAGGCGGAGTACCGAAGCGAAGGATTGAAAACCGGTATGTTTGGGCCAAAGTATATCCCACCATGGGAAGCAGAAGTGTCTTGTTGAGCATCGTTTTTATCAAATAAACTGAAATCATGAATATGCAGTTGTTTACTTGTCCATCATGCATGTAGACATGCACTTGTAATTTTAAGCTTTCTAACAATAACGTGGTTTGAAATGTTTTTTTTTTGTCCGAACGGCAATTCATAATTCAATTTATGTACAAATAAATATGTACCTACGTAATAGACACGTATGTATCTATTCAGAGCCGTGGTATTTAATTATAAGGTGCGCTATGAGATGAGCTATTAGCAAAAATTCAGCCAAGGTAGTTTCCTGCGGCAATTCATACGTCGTAAATAATTAACATACATAATTGCATGTGTTTCATTGGTTTCATTGGTCATCCACTTGGTCAACATGGCCATTCACAGCCATTCGAACTTGATAGTAAAGTGAGTAAAGTGTAAAGTGGTGTAAAGCACAGAGTAGATCAGAGTGCAAGCCGCCATGTTAAAAATTGGGTCTCGATGTGTGGCGCTAGAATCGGTGGAGCGGGTAGAACTAAATGGCGCCAAATTTAAATTTCAAATTGG
>JARJDR010009059.1:0-27326 GCA_030264135.1 Myllaena sp. GC000078 | reverse complement strand
TCTAGGCGGCTGCCGCGCGCCGCTAATAAGTGTATTGTGGGCGCGAGGAGAGCGCGCGCGCGCGACAGCAAGCGTGTGCTGTGTGTTCGTTCTTACGCTTTCGAATTCGTTTCGTTCGACCTGCAAAGAGACGAAATGCCGCGGTTGCAAGTACACAAGTAGTAGTCCCTGGAACAGAGTGTTGTTGTTGGTTGGTTTAGGGTTGAGTGTGGTGTCTGTCCCGCTGGTCCCCGGGACGGGGCCGTCCCGCGAATGGGTAAAGACGACGAGCTGCTGGACGCGGCGCGCAACGGCAATGTCGCCGTCGTCGAGAAAATACTCGGCCAAAGGGCCAAAAGGAGTGGCCCTCTCGCAAGGTGGGTGCTCTCGTTCACTACACGAAGATCAGCTGGCCACGCACACACCCCATGTCGATATATAGCCTCCCTCGGTTATGCGGTGGTACACATTTTGTGGGGACGGGGACAACATTACTAGCAATTATATTTGTTTGCGAATAAACATACTTGGCTTTTATTTCCTCATCTCATCTACTCCACGACCAAACCACATTTGCATCCTTTATGTTTATTAGCGTGAATAACATCAAACATGATACATGGCGTGTGTAATCTAAGCGTAAACACTGACATATGATGAGTCAGTGTGTCTACCGGTTTGATACGGAGAACGTGCGATAAATCCCTATGGTAGTTCTTGAACTACTAAATAGAGTTGTTTGAAAATTTCGTGCGTTGTGTTTCGACAACAGCACGCTTCGCATGTGTAACATAATTTGGTGTTTTAAGTGGCCGGCAAGGTCGTTGCTCGGTGTTTTTAATTATGGGCTCAGTAAAGAGAGAGTATGGAGAGCACTAGTGAAAGTTGTGAATGAGAGACAGAGCGATGCATTGAGCGCGTTCAATTATCGTGACCGCGAGCGTTAAGTGTTAAGTTACGGTAGGGTGTGGTGTAGCAGGAAGCTCTCTTCTCCTAGCCTAGCCTAGCCTATATTCATCTCGCTTCCCCATATTTTCAATCTCGTAGCACGAGTACTTATTTATCACAGTTTCATTTACATCTCTGTATTTAAATACATATTTTTTGTTTGCTTAATGTTTACCTAACTTTCTAAAAATATTTTATAACATGCAATGTCAAATAGGTAGAGGAGAGCGAGTGTCGTATCGAGCAGTCGTGGCCGAGCGGTTAAGGCGTCTGACTAGAAATCAGATTCCCTCTGGGAGCGTAGGTTCGAATCCTACCGACTGCGGTTTAACTTTTTCCTGTTTTTTCTTTTTTTAAATATTTTAGTTCAATATTATATTTGGAAAATCAATTCTAGAATATTGATTAGGTTTCTTCATTATACTCAATGAATCTTAATGTCACGTGCTCTCCATCATTTTTTCTTTATGAGCTTTGCGGATTAATTTGTCACCCTCGTAGGGGAGGTGAATTTTCTTCCACGACAATAAGTGTCCTCCATCATCGACGAAGACAATAATCACTGTGTCTATAATCTATAAGTACTCAATATCTAGTCAATATCCCGTTGCGCGTCCTCCCCAATAAGTGTACCTTCAAAACGGGGGCATTAATTGAACACTTGACACCCTAGCCATAGTAATGCCAAGGCGGGTGTGTGTGCCCACCCACTTACTTCCCAACCACCGCTCACCGTTATCATCAATGTGTTTGTTTCGTACTTTCGCAGCTTGCGCCGTGGACCCGGGGTGAACGCGCGCGACAGCAGCGGCTTCTCCTGCCTGCACCATGCGGCGCTCAACGGGCACAAGTAAGTCGGCAACCTACCCTCCAACCCCCCTTACCCCCTCCCCGAGCAATTGCGAAAATGTGCGCACGCTCGCACAGCTCCATACGGAAGTAGGTCACGGGACTGAAGTGTATGTGTGCCCTTGTGCCTTGTTCCTGGTTCACGTTCCGGAACGGAACATTGACTCTTCGTCAAAAACACTGCGACGCAATTTATAATGATATGTTTTCCCCGGTTTTCGTTTAGGGAAATCGTGCGATTGCTGCTCGAGCACGACGCCTACACGAACATCACCGACGGCAAGGGCTCGACGCCGCTGCATTTGGCCGCGTGGTCGGGCAACGTGGAGATTGTCCGGCTACTGCTCAACGCTCACATCACGTGCGATGTGAACTTGAAGGTGAGCCGCCCGCCCGTTCGTCTTTCACTTTTTGCGTGCAACATGCGATTTTTCGCACAAGGCCACAACGAACGAGACAGATAAGAGGACACCTGGGAACGTTATGCGGCGGGTTTTTATCTTAATTAAATTGGGCGAGGTTAATAGGTGTCGGGGCGAGTGCTTCGCGCGAGGTGATGTATTGTTATCGCACGTCCAATTTCTTTGTGATGGCTTTTGGCGCTTCACTACCTGACCGTTTGGGACGAATGAAAGTGAAAGGTTATTGGATTCTTTTATTGAGACAAGGTCGTCAAATTGGGGTTGATATTAGATTCTTATCGGTGATAAAAATAATCAATATTGGAGCGATTAAAATAAAATATGATGCATATTTTTTATGACTACGATTAATTTAAATGCCACAAATGACCAATTGACGCCAATTAATACCACTTTGCTCATATCCGGCATGATAACTGTTTTTTACCGAAAACAGAATAGACGTTAATTAATCATACCACCAAGTCTAATAGTACTTGCATTGGATTTTGCATATATTGGGGCTCAAGTAATAAAAGAACCCCTCGAACCTAATAGATATCTTTGACGTTTGGACGACCTTTGATCAATCCGAATCATTCGGAAGCGGTGCTCATTCTCCCCACTGGTTGGGGCCTGCCTATTCAGGTTAGCCACTCGACTAACCTTTTGACCGTCAATACCATTCATGATCTTAATTAGCGCCCGATGTTCACCCTCATTACTTTGGTGTAGCGACACACGTCGTCGTCGTCGGGTCCCTCTTACGCATGTGAAAGCCAACTACTCGCATGCATTTCCCACCCCATACACAATTCCCGGCGCAGGCAAAGTCATCACCCTCCACCCACCCCATCGCGTCCTGCACCTTACCCACAATGATGCTTCGAAGCGGAGCACTTAAGCGATAAGGATCAAATTGCATGCACGCTCGCGGAGCATGCAGATAGCGGTCGAGCACCCAAACAGCATGACGACGGCGTTTACTACAACTACACGCGGTTGGCGTGGGTGGCGGAGGGGGCGGCGGCGGGTTGGTTTTCAATTAAATTAACATGGGCGCAGAGATCGAGTGAGAGAAAGTTTCCAATGGACGCCGAGGAGGCGAAACTTTTGATGTATACAGTAATACATTTTATCCGCGTTGCCGTAGCGCTGATGCTGGTGGTGGTGGCGGTGGACGGTCGGAAAAACGCGGATGCAAACTTGGCGGCGCGCGGTGGTGATCTTTTCAATTCGCCGCGAGTCCTTTTCTCTGCTGCGTCCCCATTCCCCGGCTCGCGCACGCACTGGACCGTCGCGTAATTCGGATGCGATGTGCCACTTGCAGCGCGCTCGTCTCGTCGTCGTCGTTGTCGTCGTCGTCGTCGTCGTCCTCCCCCACCGCTCACGCGGTGAGCTTGACGGATCCACTAAAGCTGCTGCTGACAGGACCTCTTCGCTCACTCTCAACCCCTCCGCCCCGTGCAACCCTCGGTCTTCGTCCTCATCCCCCTCCATTCGATGCCGAAGAAGACGACGACGACGATCCTCATTGCTTCTTCGTTCTCACTTTTGGAGCCATCGCAGCGGGGAATACGATCTACTTACTTAAAATTTAAAACTTAAACTTTCCTCAAATCCCTGCCTGGCTGCCGCACCGTGTGCTTATGTTTTTCTAACAGACTTGTTTATATACGGTTCCCTTTTCTCCCTCTTGTGTTACTTTCAGCTACACATCCGATAATTATAAACTTTTTGAATAATAATGATACGAGATAATATCGTGAGAGGTTTCTGTTATTTTTCGACTTGTAAAGTTAATTGAACAATTTTTGTATTATTTTGCAGACAAAGGACGACGAAACGGCGCTGCACTGTGGCGCACAGTACGGGCACACAATGGTCGTCGGTATGTTACTCGAATGTGGCTGTGATCCTGGCGTGCGCAATATTCGTGGCGAAAACGCGCTCGATCTCGCCGCCCAGTACGGCAGGTAAGTGCCGCCCATTATTACAAATCGACGCTTGGCTATGATGATAACGACGAACATACCGTTTTGTCGGGCACGTCGTCTTCCTTCCGTCCATTATGTGCAATCTCGCACGAATCGTACACATGGACGAACACATCAATTGCGTTTGCAGATTGGAGACGGTTGAGCTACTGGTCCGCATGCATCCGATATTAATACAGCAGATGGTGCGGGTGATACCCGGCACCGTCTTCCCGCACACACCCCTGCATTTGGCCAGTCGCAACGGACACAAGTAAGTGCCTCGTAGCAGGCCCGGTTTCTCTCCCCTAATTAGCGATAATAATTGCGTGCGTTTGCGGGTTCGATATATCGGGCGATGATAATTTCGCGAAACCAAGCGCCGCTGCGATTATGTTCACGTGGCGGTTAAGTGCATGATCAGCCATCGCCGTACGTTGGTTGCATCACGTAACGCATGTACATTTATGCAAAGACGACGCGAAATGGTTCGTCGGGTGCGCTCGGTAACCATGCAACAGATTGTTTATTATGCACACACCTATGCACACCGCCCGGCTGCAATACCAATTACGCATGGTGTGATGCGCACGTGCCGATAGGAGATGCGATCGCAATTAGAGCGTGATCGAAAACCCACCCCCTTTTCCCATGCGTGGGAGGTCGCAGAAATGGCAAAAGTGATGCATACTTAATATAGGTACGCACACACAAAGTCTTAAAAATAAATATAGATTGGATCAAGCCGAGGGTTGAGGGTTGATTGGCGCTGATAGAGACGATCAGGTAAACTGATGGGTAATATGTTTAATATGCATTGCAATATTGTACGCGTGACGCGCCAAAGCACAGGCTAATCTAATTTTCGTGCGCCGAGTGTGTACGCTACACACCCACTTAGTACATATAATGTCATGCCATCAAGTCAAAGCATTTTCCTTTTCGCACTAAAAGAATGGTCGTGGAAGTGCTACTGCGCTCCGGGCTGGACGCGAATATTCGCACGCCAGCCGGCACGGCACTCCACGAGGCGGCCCTTTGCGGCAAGATCGAGGTGGTGCGCACACTGCTCGAGTACGGTGCCGATGTGCATATCCGCGACGCTCACAACTACACCGTCAAGGATCTGCTCCGACAATTTCCGGCGCACGCGACTCAGGAGATCATGGCGTTATTAAAACGTAAATATACAAAACGCGCGCGAAACTGATGGGAGCTAAACGAGCATTGTTTTGGTTCTTGGGGCTGGCGCCGCACAGGACATAAAAAGCTGCGCGCCAGCCACTTTGCCGACAGTGATGGCGAGGGCTTCAGCCAACCGTTTCCACCAGTCACGCATCTGGACTCGGATCTCGGCAGTCCGTACGAGAATGTGCGACCGTGCTCGCGCGGCCGCTCGATGACAACCGATCCGTCGCCCGGCTCGTCGCCGCACCGGTGGGATTTCCATCGGCAGGCCAGGTCCGTGGATTGCGTCGAGGACCGCCGGATATCGGGCACCTCGATGTGAGTTTGTCTGAGCACCCACCGCAAGTTCATCTCGCATTTGCTGATCTAGAACGCTGATAGTTTACTTATCTTGCTCATGGTGGCTACCTACTACTTATTCTATTAGATTATAATTGGTCTTAGAATGCATTGCTAACAAATTTCATGGCTTCCAGTACTTTGTCGTTGATTTCGAAATTCTTTGACGATCAATTTTGCTAATGCGGGTTTTTTGAGCATCAGCATTGTCTATGATTTTGCATATTTTTCGATGTGGGCGCATGGCTTTCGCATTTGTTTGCAACCATTAACTGCATGTTCTAGGCTACGCGACTTTCTCTATAGAAGCTTGCCGCCGATTCGTCGGACGAGGCCGCAGCCGAAGGTGCATTCGATGCATGAACTGGCTGCCTCCAGCACGCCGTCTATTGCGGATAGCATCACCTTCTCGTTTAGCGAGCAAGTGCACATTGAGAAGAAGCGTAGGGTCTCGTCGATATCGGCGTACAGGAAGGTGTCGCTTGACTGTTCCAGGGAGTCCGATAATAGTCTGTATCAGATACATTGCGCGCCCAAGCAGTTTATGGACTCGAGCGTGCATTCGGACGATATATTTATGTGCAATAGCCGCGAGTCGGATCGCATCAGTTTGTCTTCAACGGCGTCGTCCACGACGGGCTATCCGCGCCGGCCGGACAGCAGCGGTGGTGCGCCACTCTATATGCCCATGAACATGCACAACTCGAACAAGGGTGGCGGTCATAGTCCGTGCTCCAACAATAAAGTCTCCGTAAGCATAGATAGAAATTAGTGCTTGGATTCTATGCCTTGCGTTCCGTTCTTTCCAATTCCAATATAGCCCACACCACCAAAAAAACCGCCACGTCGCAATCTCTCCGTATCGCCGACACACCTGCAGACCATCACCGGCGGCGGGGACGGTTACAGCAACAATGCGTACGAATTCCTCTTCCTCGCGCATTCGGGTGCCAAAAGTCAGGAGAATCTCGACGAGCTGGACCACCAGCAGCAGTTGCAGGAGGCGCGCCGTGAGCGCCTCATGCACGGCCGCAGCGTGGATCAGTACGTGGAGATGAACACCGTATTCAGTATTAATTTGGACGATGACGACAGCGGCGGCAGTCCAATGCCCGCCGGCGCCAAAGAGCTGCAGCGCGGTAAGAGCGAAGATTTGGACACGCGACGTCATCACCACCACCATGAACCGGTGGCCATCACCTATGAGAACCTCATCAAACCGAATCCAAAGCGCAAGCTGCGCCGCAACCCGGATCAGTTCGATCGCAGTCAGGAGATCTACGAGGACTACGACCTGCCACCCGGAGGCAATACATGCAGTTCATCAGCACCTGAAACCACCTTCGTCTCGAGTGCGTTTATCATGATCAAGGACGACTACGATGCGCCCGAGAGCAAAGAGCGCACAATCAAGCGCGTGAGTCAGACGATCCCGCTCAGTCCGACGCACTACCAGCAACCGCCGACGCCGGAACATCCGCCGCCGTCTGCACTGCAGGCGGAAAACGCCATTCACGAGCGCATTCGGCCGTTGAGTCAGGTGAGTCACGATTAGACTGTGCCTGTTTGCAAGTGAGCTAAAAGACTCATTACGTGATTACCACTGTACATACATACATTGTGTTGTGTTTAATTTTATTTTGCCATCGGATGGAGACGGACACGCAATGAACAAAACGTTTTTAATTGTTACAAAGCCATAAAATAAAGTTTTATAGTTAAACACACGCACTTATTATTTTTTATTTCGCTTTGTTATTTGTGTTTATGCACAATGAAACTGTACGGGTATGTTCCACCAGCATTGCGCTTTTTACCGTCATTTGTGCACGATTATTGGCATGCGGTTTGCGCATAACGAACAAACCCAACCCCCTTGAAACAGGAATACAAGCGACGGTCGAAGGACATGGAGACCGAAACGGAGGACGAGTACCTGCTAATCTTTGACGGGTCCAGTGGCAGCTTCTCAAGCAGTGTTTCACTGTCCGACAAGAGCACTGACAATGTGGTCGAAGAATATCATTCCGATGCGCCGTTTGCAGGTAAATTGTTTGTTACGCAAGTCTAATTCTAGTCCGCTATATTATATTATTTATTTATATAAGTAACTTAAAGCGTAGGCATTTACTTCAGGTTTACACTTAAGCGTAATATTAATTAAGTGATAATAAATTGAGGCAAACAAGGACTACAGTAAAAACGCAATAATTGAGGGCTAGTGAAATTATACTCTACACAAATAAATTTGAATTGTGATAGGCGCTGCTTTATTTTTTGTATTTCCATAGTTTTCCTAAAGCAGCGTGGGTGTGAGTGGATGGATGCATGGAAAGCGTACGTGCGTGCGTGGGTGGTTGGTAGGCGCGCGTGCGAATTGCGAACAAAGCGTAATGCGTACGCGGCCGGCGAGCGGCGCGGGTAACGCGAGCGCACGGACTTTTGTTTCACGTTTGTTTGCGCTTTAATCATAATTTATAATAAATTCGCGAGTTAATTAATTTCAATTTTAATTAAATTCAATGTAGTTTCATTAGCGCTGCGCAAACAATTTTGTTGTTGATTCTTTAAATGCAATCACTGCTGCAAAATGTTATTTAATTAATGTCCGACTCGCGCGCGCTCGCAATTATACCGAGAGGTGGATGATGATATATCGGACGCACATAATGTACCCCATTTATATGGGGTGCGGTATTGTTGTTGATTGTTTAGTTTTGCTCTTTTTGCTACTACGCTACATATATACCTACCATCTATATCGTATATAAGTCATAGGGTATATGCTTAGGGCGTGCAACTGTTTTATCTCTCATAAATACATAGGTATTGTTGCATATGTGTAATTATTATTAGACTATTTTACGTATACATCTGTGTTGTTGTTTTTTGTACTCGTGCTTTTGGCCGACAAATAATACAAACAATACTTTATGCATATAGAGCATATATGCGTGTGTTTGTGTTTACTCGATGCGCGCGGGCGGCTCTCGTTCTCTCCCTATACTCTCTGGGAATTTATAGAAGCGTTGAAAATTAAAATCTGCACGTGTTCCGCTTCCGCAACTCCGCGTGCCAATGCGCGTGTGCGGCCGCAGGCTTAATTAAAGGTTCCACGCAAGTGCTCAGCAATTTCAACAAGCAGCACTGCCACCAACAACAACAGCAGCAACAGGGAATGCTCGAACGTCCCAAGACGCTGAAGAAGTTGAAGCGCGTCTACGACAATTCGGCGGCCGGCTGTAACGGCAACAATGGTCGCGTGGACAGCAAGTCCGGCAGTAATTCCTCCGGCTCGGACAAGGAGTCGGAAAATAAAGAGAATCGCGCCGGGCAAATGCAGATGCGCATGGACAATGAAAGCCACGATGGCGAGCAGCGCATGTCCACGCTGAGTCCCTTCGACGAGCAGGAGGAGTGGGCTAAGATCCAAGAGATTATGGCGTCCTTCGGTACCGGCATCGTGCGTGAGTCGGTGTTTGTCTCCGAGCTGGAGATGGAGTTCCAGAATCGACTGCTGTCGCTGAGCACGTCCAATCACAATCTGCAGCAGGCGGCAAGCGCCAGCGCCGAAAGCAATCCAAATACCCTCGAAAAGTGGTTGGCCGCCATGGATATGGCCGACTATCTCAATCTATTCATCGGTTATGGTTTCGACGACATCGATTTTCTGGTAAGTAAACTGTCTTCTTCTTATTTCAAATATAATCGATATTATTGATTGATTTGAAGCAAATAGAAAGAATGAGGAGGGTGAGCGATGAGCGATTATTGTCCGTAATTACAGAATGGCACGCTGGATGAGGCCGACTTGAAGGAGATGGGCATTGTGAGCGAGACGGAGCGCCAGTGCATCCTTGACGCGTGTAAACTATTACCGACGAAGATTAGCGAGTTTCAATGCGGCGACGCGGCGCCGCGCAAAAATTGCGTTGCTCACTGGCTGCGCTACATACGACTGGAGCAGTACGCGGAGACGTTCGTCAAGCATCTGTACACGGACATGGAACGCATCCGACGCATTTGGGACGTGGAGCTGTCGACGGTACTGGACATCGAGAAGGTCGGCCATCGCAAGCGTATGCTGGCGAGCGTCAACAGCGGTGAGCACGCCGCCGCCGCCGGTCCCAAGTTGGAGGAGATCAATGCGGACCTCAGCGCGCTGGTGAGTTTTTTAATATGCTGTGACGCGCTTCGCGGCGGTTTTAATTACAGCCGGTTTCATTTCCCTTCGCCTTTGTTACACTACGCATTCAATCTCCGTTTCATGCGACGAAATATTTCGCCCGCTCGTGCGATTTGCAGAAAAACAATATACAGCAATTGAAATCCGAAATGCGATCGCCGTCATCGTCGTCGGCGACGGGTGCGCCGGCTGCGACCACAACACCGGCAATGGCGCCCGGTAATACGGGCACCATTCGGCATCGACATAAAAAATCTCGCCCGGCGCCTCCACCGCCCACGCAGAAACCCGCCGGCGCAACGCCTGCGGCGACCACAGCAAGCGCTGGCGTGGAAACTACAACAGTAGCAGCAGCGCCCGTTGAGAAGAAACCCCAAGCTGAGATCTCGGTAGGGGGCACCGGTTCCATCAAGGCACAATGGCGGCATCAGCCCATCCTGCTAATCACCGGCGTAGTCAAATACACCGTAAACGTACGGCTAGCATATCTCATTAATATTGCATCCATCAATTTAACATGTAACATGTCTTTATGTGTGTGGGGATGTGTACAGTACTTGGGCTCTACGTTGGTGAAGGAATTCAAGGGCACCGAATCGACGAAGAAGTCGATACAGAAGATCCGGAAGGCGGAGGAGAAGAACGGACAGGAAATTGTGCTCGCCATTTCTTACAAGGGTCTCAAGTACCTCAAGCCGGACGTACAGGTGCCTATATATAAATATGATGAATGCGCTTATATGGGGGTGGGCGGAAGCAAAGGTAAGTAGGTTGAATCCATGCTCCATGCGCAGGAATGCATCTGCGATCACGAAATCAAGAACGTCAACTGCGCCTGCCAGGATGCAGAGTCGCGATTGTACTTTGCCTACATCACGAAAGATCAAAACGAGTACTACTGTCACGTCTTCTCAACGGAGTCGTCGGTGGGTATAAACGTCTTTAACTAGCTGACCTTTTAGAATTCACCTAGCAGCGAGATCAAAAAGATGCGTGGAAAGTTTGTCTATGGACACGCCGCCGTGTCTCTTTTGCGGTTTGCAGGAACAAGCCACCGACATCATCCTGACGCTGGGTCAAGCCTTTGAGCTCGCCTATCAAATGGCGCTGCGCGAACAGGTCACCAGCAGGGGTAAGACGGCGGCGGCGGCGAATCGCGATAACCACAAGATGCTACTGGCGACGAGTCCCGGCGCCTCCACCTCTCCCCACCAGCAGTCTGCGCACCTGCAGCCGGCGGTCGCGAAGGAATCGCCGGCGACGGCGATGGCACGCGCCGATCTGCGGCTAAACGGACATCCTTTGAAGATGAAGCCGCTCACTCTGTCCATCGCCGCATCGCCCGAACCAATCATAGATAGTAGTGGCAGCACGACGACGGCAGCGGCGGCGACCACGCAACGAACGCCAACCAAAGTGAATTACAGTGATATCGAAGCGTAATCTCTTCGTCTCCGCCTCTGAAACCTGATAGTTTGCGTGTATTAATGCATTTCTCTTGGAAAGTATAAAGTAATATTCAACGCGATCCCTCTTTGATTTGAATTAATTACGAGCGTATTCGGAATGTCTTCGATATATATTAGAACTTGATAAGTACGCGGATTTATACGTGTATATATGTGATATTATTTTAGTGCAGACGCAAAATTCATCTCGTTATGCGATGTGTAACTTTGCGGGCCGGTCCTGTTTGTATACATCGCCAATACTTTGATTTGTAATAACAACAAAAAATGGATTCCGATTTATTGCAATAATCACTGCCATATCGATTAATCAATTTTAGATGTGCCATTATGAGTTCTATTAGAAGAAGTGTAGAGAAGGAAAACGGGGAGGAGAAAAAGGGTCAAAATCAATTTGTTGCTCAAAAAATGAAACGTTTACACGCAATACTTTAATCAAACGCGCGCGCCGGTCATCGTGTATTAGGGAAAACGACACTCGTATATAATTACTTGGGAACAAATTTATATAATCCTTACTATTATTATACGAAACAACCAAAAACCACCACAAATCCAGCGCACATCACCCGTCATCCACTAATTTGCAGCTCTTTACCGCATTTTATTTCGATACTAACCTGATTGTGAGCTAAACGATGAATCGAGTGCGCTATTAATCATTTACCTATTTAGATAGAAATCATAGATAGCAAGTTTGTAAATATATACATTTTAGGCGACATTTGGGGATGTTTGAAATTTTATGATTAGCAATGTGGAGAGCAAATATAATCATTTTAACTTTGAAGCTTTAAGGGTGTGCGCGCCGACGACGACTTCTTTGTGAGCAAGAAGTGATGAAGGAAATTTTCGCTTGAAAACTATATGCGTATTCATAATAAGAGTACATACGATATACTAAATTCATCCATGAACACAAACACATACCTACATGCCACATGCATACACATATTTGGAAATATTTAGCAAATTTATATTATTGTAATTATTATTACTATACTGAAATATTTATTATATAAAACGAAAACTTATATATGATGAAAATTATTATATAAATGCTTAGCAATTTAAGAAGAAAAAATGACGGAGTAAATGTGGATGGCGATGAAAATGTTACAATGATAAACACTCTATGATAAAGAATTATTATAAAACTATCTACTAATAGGTATTACTTATACATATTAACTATCAATCTGTAAAGATTTGTTATCAACAAAATATTATCCTATTTCGATTTGAAGAGGACGAAACAGAGAAAGTCGATTATCAAAATGATTATTAACTGTCGCAATAAATGTGGAAATCGAAAGAAATTGTGCAATGGAAACGATGTGCTTTGTTTTCACTTAGTTACACCAACCATATATGATTATTATAATAAATATGTACTGTTCTTTTTGGATAAGTATTATATATCGTTTCAATAATTGGTATAAGTATACAAATATTATATAAACGAAAGACAGAAACAGAATGAAGATTACCTCTTTCAAAAAGAGTATAAATTAATATAAATGATATTGTATTAAACTCAGTGTTGTGATTCCGATCGCGGATTAATGGGCGAATAAATAATAAACAAACATTTGGCTGGTGCGGAAACTGGGCGGCTATATTGATATCTCCCCGATGTTTTCCTCCTCCTTTCTCCTCCTTTCGCCTCTTCAGGCGCAGGCAGCAATGGCTTATTATATATTGCCAATAAATAATACGCTAGCACCATATATCGGATACACCTCACCCCTGCTGTGCGCGCGGCGCGATGATATTGATATTGAACATCTTGCCCTCAAAGACGCTGAGCGCGCGTGGGCGGAGGGAGGGTTGGTAACGGCGAATGCCCGCAGGCAATGATATTTGTGTTATATCGAGGTCCTTGTGTTTGATCGCCCCGTTTCCGGTTGCGCGCTCACAGGAAGTGTACGTACTGTGGCGACGCAGCCCAACCCCGCCTCCCTCCGCCCTCTGTGCCACTACGACGCTGTTTGCGACAATAGAGGACGGTCGGTAATTGTGTGTAGGAATAAATGTTTCTACACCAGGAAGTCAGCCTCTTGACCACCGCAGCAATTTATGTCTTTTGATCTTTTCGCCATGGCGTGTGCGCGTCGCTATGCGTTCGCTTCAGATTTTTCTCTCTTCGCGTAGTGGCTGGAAAAAAGTCACAAAGTTTTCTATAATACAACGCTCTGACTTTTAATACAATTCTTTTATATTCGTATTTATTTTCGATCCAGCGCATGCACTAATTATATTTGTGTTGCATCATATTCGTATAATAATGATTGGAATTGATCGCAATTGGTGTGAAATTAAAACTCACAATCAGTCGAAAAACGCAATTTTCAATTTGTCGCCCGGCAATCACGCGAATCAACAAAAATGATTAGTTAATTATACACACAGCGCACGACGCATAGTATAATTTTAATCATGCACTTTCTATTAATTAAAAACAACCATTCGCTGCACCAATGGACGCGCGCAATAAATACACAATAAAGAATACGCCGACGGTCCTGATTCGAACGTGATTTGCACCGCGCACAAACGATAAATAATTAAATATTAAACGTTGTGATTTTCATATTGCGATAAAATTTCATTAAAACAACACGGGTACGAGATGATGATGTTTGTCAGCCACCGCGCCCGTAACGAGTTTACAAGTTAATTATTTTATAAATGTGCGCAATTCTTCATGTATAAAATTACCGGCAGCCAGTTTTCGCCGGAATTTTGCAATTATTAATCATCGGAATTTGATATGATCCTTGCCCACACAGAATAACTCTTGCGTAAATAACATTAATTTTTATTTACTTTCCACGCATGTTTAAATTTTATTATTACCAATTTTTGGTAATAACAAACCATTTTAATTAGAAACGTACTCTTGACGGTACGAGTATATGTATAACTGAGATTTTATGATTAATTTGAATCGAATCGAAATCGTCGTCGTTACTTGCCGGGGATCTGAAGTACACGGCGGTGGAGTCAAGGATAGAAGTGCACTTGAATGACGCACACTAAAATCGTCATAATAAGCGCTGCTGCTCAATACACTAATTGCTCACCAGTTTTCCATCCTTTCTTCGTTACGAATATAGCTTTGAAAATAAGGCAAAATTCAAATTTCGTTTTGTGTAATTTTGGGGGCAATGAATGAAGCAGTACATTTTGCCGTAAGGGTTGTGTTTTACAATCGGCTCTGCAACAATTGCATGTGTTGCACCGACACGCGTACGTACAGGAGCAAAGAAAGGATTCGCGTAGTCGTAATGAGAAGAGAGCACCCCCAATCCGTGCGCGCATTGTCAATATTATGTGTGTGCGCTGCGCGAACGCGTTCGGCAAAGTGGGCGAACGATTGCAACAAGGGTGCGCGCATGTAGTGCGCACGTTTGTTGCCATTAACGTTTATACACTTACATTACGCGCGAGAGTGCTTGTGTTATATGAGAGTCGAGAGCACTTGAAAATATGTCCGGATTTATCCAAATCAGTGTTGTTGATATATAAATAAAGAATTTGTGCCATCAAGCACTGGTTTAATCTATAAAACGCAATTTACTTAATTGCCACTTATCCTATTAGATAATTTAAAAAATTGATGACATAAAAGACATTCATTGATTTTTCCAAGTCCAAATCATTTGAAATTTGCAATTTGCAATTTGGCATTTTGCATTACAATAGTACGCCACGTTGGGGCAAGATGCAAATTTGTGTAGGGTGGGGTAATCATAATGCACTCGCTGATATGCGAAATGTTTTCGACTCGACCGCAGACTTTTTGATTGAATCCATTGTCTTCGTAATACGCTCCGTCCCAACACGCGCATCAGTAATATCGTTAGAGTCCATGGTCTTACGTAATATAATGGCATCGCCGTAATAAGGATTAATTCGAACACCCTCGCCCGAGTCCGTCGATCGTTGTCGGTTTGGGGCCGGTCGGAGTTGTGGGGGTGGGCGGTAGGGCGCAAGGCAGGCCGTATTTGCCAATACATTATTCCGGTGGAATGCACATCGGCAGCGCTCGCGCGCGGGCTTGGACCAGACGTGTGTCAAGTGCAGGCAGCCGACGACGATGCCGGCAACCGACCGGAGCCAATTCGTGTACTATAATATACATAACGCGCTCGCGATCGCAATATGTATAGGGTTGGTCGGAGTGGGTGGCTGTGGGGGGTGCGTGCAGAAACAACGCCGCGCACACGCACACAACGCAGCTATATTGAATGTGGGAAAGCGCTGATTGCGGACACCAACCCAACGCCTGGCGAGAGAGAAAGCCGAGGCAAAAGGGGTTGATGATGATGATGATGACGACGACAACCTCCAAGTCTAGAGAGTGTGTGTGTGATGAGCGTCCGCTTCTGCTAATTGGATTGGATTTTTAATTAATATGAAAATTTGCACTTTTCATTTTTGCGCGTCGCTCACTATGTGCCAGCCATCACGACTTCATCGATATCGGCGTTGGGAACAAAGGCGTTTTACTAATTACGCATTTTAGCCAGCCGAACGCGCACGTTGATTTCGAAATTCATACGCATAGTGCACATTTCGCACCTTCGCCATCGCATGCACGCACTATCATGTTGGGGATGGGGATGAGCGCAGTATTGTGCGGTAGGAAAAGCGGAAGTGCCATTCGGGGCGTTATAAAGCTGTCCAAAAACGACGCATGCATGGTCGTCGTCCTGAACGTGATGGGTTGTTTTTCGGCGACGATGCGTGAGCGTGAAAAAATCGTATTGAATTGCATCTCCATCCTGGATGTTTGCGCTACACTGCAAGCAGCAGCCGCGGCTTACGGTCACTGGGTTAACGAATAATTACGCCGTATATCTTGCTTTACGCAGCGCACCAGCCAGACGGGATTAAGCTGTAAAGATCCTGATGGGCACGCGGGCTTTCGCCCGGCACACCGATTATTTATTCGCACGCACCGCACTTGCGCTTTATGCGCAATGATAAATCGGTGATTACCTTGTCTTTTTCTCTGTGTAAATAAAAAATAATTCTTAAATTTAATCAAGTATTTTAGGGTTTACAGCAACATCCCGACCATAGAAAATTTTACCCACCAACCAATCTGATCGCAATCTATTTAAATATGGTCGTGATGGCATTGCGATGAAATGCCCTCCCTCCGGTAACCGCCCCACATGCCTTCGGGCAGGTGAGATAACACGCGCAGTCCCCCTCATGCACATTCCGCCCTAAAACCCCTCGTTTGGCGTTTTATTATGATTGCGGCGCCCCTCACGTTGATTTGCGTGAGGGTGAAGAAGATATCGCGTGCACTCGGCATTGTCATCAGCAAAGACAGCCCTGTTTTGCACATTGCGACTCCTGCGGTATTACTGGTTGCAACCTGGTTCCCTACCGAACACGCGCGAGTGTGTGAGGACGGTATGAAAGAGATAGCCCTTTTTATTCGGCTGCACACCACCAGTTGTGCGGTGGCCATTGTTGTCGTCGTTATTAAAATGGTGGCGCGATGCAATGAGATAGTCGTTAATTTTTTTTCGCCGCATTGTGTGCGTCCCCAAAACCCTACCAACTATTGTGTGAACGAAATAAGAACTGGCTGCCTGGTTTTATTAGCATATTGTTGTTATTTGCATACGCAGCGCGGCGCTTCATAAAGATCGTATCTTAGTAATAAACCAGCGGCACTATTTGCACAGCCGGGGTGAAGGTGCAAAGCCATCGGAAATTAAAGTTTTCGGGGCGCGGTGAAATTACCTCGACTTCTTCATCATGCGCACGCGAAATAAATGAATCGACGTTATTTATTGTGCACGCTGCATGACCATTAATCAGCGTTTATAGACGTCAGTTTTTCTCGGTGAACAGCCGGCGGCGACGGCGGAAGAGAGAGGGAGAGAGAGAGAGAGAGGGTGGAAAGCGTCGAGGATCTCTTCATAAATAAGCCAAAATGGTTTTTGCATTTTAAGTGCTTCGATCACACTCTCGACTCCAACACCCGTTTCGTGTGCGATGAACGACACAACGCGCAAATCATCGCGTGATTCATATTTCATCGTTGCTCGATTCTTCAGCGCCGCGTGCATCACATTACGTTACAATGAGCAGACGTTGTTTTCCGTTCGAGTGTGCCGTTTATCATTTCCCTTCCCTCTCTGCGCCCCTTGCACGCACTAATCGGCGATTTCTACAAATTGCCACTTAGTCCGCAATCTTATTAAAAATAAACTTTGTTAGGTGTTTGTCGTCTTGAGACAGAAATTTCCATGGATTTTCTTTGACCCACTCAAGTTTATCCGCCGCCAAGTTGTTGAGAGATTCGTTAATTTTGTCAGCGGCTTTGACGCTATTGTCCGCAAAGCAATTCTAGCGAAATTTTAAAGAAAGCAAACTCGCTCTCGGTCGTCTTCATCGCCATCATCATCATCATCTTGTAGTCGACGGCGCGGGCGTTTGCAGTGTTATTCCGCGCGCCCGTTATTTCGCTAACAAGGCGCATTTGTTGTCGTTCGTTACAAAATAAAACTCCTTCGAGAGTTAAATTAACTCTTTAACCTTTATGCCCAGCATCTTTGGAGGGGTGGGCGCCGGAACGCAAAGTCAGTCAGGCGTGCACGTACACGTTTTGCCTTTGCTTCTCGTCCTCGTCTTGGCTTTCTTCTTTTTCCTGAAAGTTATTACGGAGTTAGCGGTTCGCATCCCGGTACGAATAATATTGTTATAATTGAATGCTCGTGTCATCGTCTTATTCAAAAAAAAAAAAAACTCCATGCAAGTTGAGTGGTTTGCGGAAGGCTTCTTTATCTCATCCTCACCACGGTGCGGCGTGGCGGCGTTTGCGTGAAGATTTATTCCATTCTTCCTCTCGTATTTATATTACGTATCTTAATACATAAAAGTTTATATTATGTATGAGATGAGAAAGGCGGGCCCGGAATTTTTTATTCATCGACTTTCCAAACCGCTCTCTACTTATAATATGTGTTGCAACAATGGATGTGAAAAATATTGCTTCGTCGGGTTCAATGCGGAAGGAGATAATAGATAGATATCGACGTTGGCGTTTCATACATACGAATCGACGACGAAGAATAACGGGCTGCCCGGCCGGCGCGGCGGGATGGCCGGGGTATAGCGAAAGGTATAAACCGCACAGCTTTGCCAGTTTTCGGGTGCATCACGGCGGAAGTGATCGAGGGACGGGAGAGCGGACCCACGGCAAGAGGAGGAAATGCGCGGAGATAAGCAGAAGAAGATGCACTACACGTGAGCATGAGAGATAGATCCGCAGCCGGCAGATGCGTCGTAATGGATTTTCACAATAAAATGATGCACTTCACATCTCTTCACTGGGCGCGCAAAAAAAACCGAAGCATTGCCGCAAAGTTTTTGAATTTGCGGTGTAGTAGTCGACGGTCCTTATGCCGTCCAGAAAACAAAAGCGATCCAATTCCGATCAGCGGAGGGTTGCGTTTTGCACCCTCTCTCTTGCGCTGCGGAAGAGTGGTATTTCTTGAGCATTATAAATTCAGATCGATTTTTCGCGACGCTGAAAACTCGTCGTCTGTGTGTGTGGGGGGTTTTTGCGATAGGGGGAGAGGAGGGTTTTGCGTTCGCCAGCATACACGTGTATTTCGAATTGATTTGTCGTCGTCTAGGTCTCGTTATCGTGCACAGCCAACCGTGCGTCCTGGCAATTTTTCGTGATGAGGCCAGAAGCGGGCGAAGGACGCGCGTTCCGGCGATGATCGGGAAAAATCATTTCGTGGCGCAATATTAATACGACGCACATATAGGTAGGTACCTAGGTACCTTGCGATGCAGACATCGGGTTTTGTCGAACGATTTTTGCATCTATATGCAAACGAGACCTGTAATTTGATGTATGACCAACGACGGCATAAAATCTATGCTTTAAAATTTACAAATATACAAAAATCCAATACTTTGAAACAACCCCATTTCGATGTTTACTAAGGCATTTTTTGATCGATATTTCGCTGGATTTTCAGCCCTTCATCTGGTGCGTGAACGCGGCCCGTAGAAGACGGCGAGAACGGAACCAACGGTGCGTCCATGCACGGAACCGCTTAATACCGGTTTCACGGCTTGCTAGCTTGAACCGTGTAATTTTGCATTTGCTGGCGAGCGGCGCCATGGGGGCTGGGGCGCCGCAGCATGGAGGAGCGCGACCGTGAAGGTTTTCTAGTTAAGTGGTCCACAAAATTCGGCAAGAGTATATATAAAGGTCCGCGAATGGATTCTCGACGATGCAGTCGCCGCCCGATATTCAACAGGACTAGAACGATGGAGAAGCGACATGGGGGGAACACTATCATCACTTTAATTCGTCCCAGTGAGAGCCGGTATAATTTTAGGAAATTGTGTCAAATTTAATTGCAAAGTGCTATCAATCGCAAAGTGGTTGTGCTCGCTATGGAAATCAAATTCTCTGGTGAACGATTGTGTATTATCTTCGGCGGCGGTAATATCGATGGAATTGGAAATGTTTAGGCAAGCATGTGTAAACACAGTCAATCAATCCGAACGGGGGTTTGATCCAATATGCTCGCCGGCCAGGTCGCGTGAAGAGTTGCGCGCGCGGTGCGGAGGAGATCGTGCGGGAGTGGCCGGAGGCGAGTGTGACAGGCGCTTTGGGCAGCGGTGTGTGAATGAGGGACGGGTTCGATCAGGTCAATTTCTGGCTTAATCTGGACGGCCGGCCGGGACCCCGGCGCGGCGCGCTATCTCCGAGAACGCAGGGATAAAATCCCGGTCGCGACGGACACGAATATATTGGAAGGCTTTCGCCGGAACGAGCCATGGATTTATTATCCGTTTGAAGTAAATATTGCCTCGACCACGAACCACAAATCAACATCGACAGAGGCGGGTGCATTTATTGCGTGGTAACAAACAAAGCTTTTGCAGTCAAAAAAGCGGTTATTGCGGCTATTGCTATAGAAATTGTAAAAGATTAAAAACTGAATGTGGGATGTGGTTATGGTGGATTATTTTAAAAGCGATTCTTTCCAATTGCGAGGTTCGCAAGGAAGGAAGACAACGCACCCAGCTGTCGTCGGTCGGGCTGCGTGCGCACGAGCCATCCCCTAGCACGTGGGCGCGCACTGCACAGCCGGAGAGATGGTTGCGCGCGCTCGTTCGGGGCGTACACATTGGGGTGGTTTGTTACTAACGCACCACTGCACATTGGTGACTCGCCGTCCAAGGGCGGAGCGCATCCCCTACGACCGATAATCACGCACATGTCCGATCTATCCAGTCCCGGCTACGAGCCGTAGTTTATTTCTTTGGAATATTTTCTCAAAAATTGTTTGCGAAAAAAATTGTGTTGCATGCGATTTAGCATGAAAAGTGGATTACAGCGTTTTGGCTGCTGATGAATACGCGTCGGAAAGGGATGACGGGCGTACAAATCCCGTCGGCGTCGCAAACCGGATTGTTTTAATGCCGTTTGCGCTAATCGAATTCGACAGCGTTAATAAGAGCATAAAAGGGGGTGTTCATACACACAGCCTCCCGCACTGAGTATGATTGCATTTTATATTTCGTCATTGCCAAATGCACTATCGTGTACATTTGAAATTCGCTTCATCAAGATTCGGCCGTGATGGTGATTAACAATGCCAACGCGACGACACTTGCAAACTATTTTAAATAAAGCAATATGACCAGCGTTACGGCGAGATGATGAAAAAACGCACGACAACGAGATGGTTATTAACGTGCACAATGGCATGGCGTATTAGCGATGTCGCAATTAGGCGGCACAACAAACGGCGCCACTATTGTTCGTATGCATGCGCTCGCCGAAGCATCGCGCATTGATGGAGCGCGCAGTGCGCAGAGGAAACAAGGAAAAAAGCGGAGAATGATTAGGGATATATCTAGTAACAATACGATGGTTATTCACGCGTGAGCGGCTGCGTGCCCGAATCAATTAAAGTATAATCCGGAACTGTTGGATCCTCATCGTGACAGACCCCTCTCTCGCATGCAGCCCGTATACAATCGGCAGCGACGGCGACGTTTTCGCATTGTCTGCGCAAAACGAGCGTTTACTATTTTCTCCCCCTTTTTCCAGCGCCAGCACAAACGGGAACTGTCTCTTCCGACGTGTAGTGATGCTGGAGTGACACACGCACGCACGCAATCCCGCACATCATCATCACCATCATCGTCTTCGCGCCAAATCGAATTCGATTTCTGCAAAACTTCCTTCAACTGCTTTGCGTCGAATCACGTAGGAAGTAGCCAATCAATCAAGAGTGTGGAGGATATAATTCTGGGTTAATGGCATGTTCCTTGTAAGAACCGCCGGCGATGGGTTTGCATAGCAGTATGTTTCGCCAAATGAAATGCACATATATGCGATGTGTATCTATTCAAATGCTCCGCCGTTAGATAGAGTTTTGCATGTTTTAAAAAGTTCTGCTGCACAGCGGAAGAGTTTTATTTTTGCCCCGCATCCGAATTGAAATATTTGGGGGAGAGTCCTCGCATGCTGCACCGGATGATAATCGCCAACAAGCACAATATGTCCCGGGCGTGCGCACGCGCCTGCGCTCAGCGCCACCGGAAATATGCAAGGGCGCCACGTGTACATGATCAGGCGCGCCGGAAGTGAACTTCTGTGCATCGGATCGGATTAAAACTCATATTTGCCGGGGCGTGCGACGGCGACTGCCGAACATAGATATATACTATCCCCAAGCCAAATGGGGGAGAGATAATATTCATATTCATCAGTCTGATGAAATTCGTAGATACAAATTTGATACTAGCAATAAAATTTTATTAAAAACATTACCAACATTGCTGTATTTAATTGCGAAATTCTGTCGCATGCGTCCACTTAAAAACAACACATGAAATTAATTATCTGCTAGTTCCCGGAAACGTTTTCAGCATCCCCGCATCCTTGAATGAAATCAGGCTGGATTCCCACCTCGTCGCCTGCATTCCACTTTTGGCGCTTGCTGCTTGCTGGGTGTTTTACAACTGGAGTTGCGTGCCCGAGTGGATGGATGGAAAGGGCTTCATGCGCATTCCAGCGAGCCACCGGCCATGAAAAGTCTAACGCGGATTGATTTACGCTTACGCTTTCGCCAGCGTACTTGATTAATAGTTTGCCGCCCTGCTCGTGTAATTGCAAATTCTTTATGTGCCGCTGCTGGCTGCCGTTGAATTTCGCATATCTTGCTGTTGATTTGCATCTTGATTTTAACAACAAATGCACAGGGCGTGTTGGTGATTTGCCGGCGCAAAGCTCCAGCTGCGCTAATCCACGCTAACACCGGCCATTATTTATAGTCAAAACACAAACACAGCGAGCGAGCGCCGAATAATTACGCCGGAAGAAAAGGATCAGCCCGATGCGCATTAATGGCGAGGCGCACAAAAAGAGACTATTTCACTCCTACCGGTGCGGTGGCGGCTTGGTGTGTGCGTGGTGATTTTGCAACGAAACACAGGAACGAACGAGCGTGGTGCGGGGGGAGGAGAAAGGACGAAGGACGAAGGACACAATGTCGTTTTTACATGTCGTCGACGGGCGTCCGCCGCGCCGTGTTCGCTCATCGCGCTGCGTAAATGGGCGAGTTTAGTTTTGGGCCATTAGGTAGCGCCCGCGCGCGAGGCGCACGCGA
This sequence comes from Myllaena sp. GC000078, assembly GCA_030264135.1. Lineage (NCBI taxonomy): Eukaryota > Metazoa > Arthropoda > Insecta > Coleoptera > Staphylinidae > Myllaena > Myllaena sp. GC000078. Next base: position 4,310 of record JARJDR010009059.1, on the reverse strand, counting down.
GCGAACGAGCGAACTGTATACCCACCCACCAACGGTTTCCGTTTTGCGGATTTTCCCCGGCGACGGACGCTCCGGGGGTAAAACCACGTCATGCACAGCGCCGCCGCACTGTATTCTATGGCCCATCACGTCCTTAATGTCATTGTTATCCTGCAAATGACTGCACAATTTGCGGTGAAATATGTTTAACCGATCTCGCAACCACCACCCAAAACGACACGCGACTCGATGGATGTGCGTCTGAGACATGTCCGCCGGCGATAAGTGACTCATCGCCATACGCACAAGAGGTTTGTTAGTTATTAAAAAAGAATCACCCACTTGCTGGGTGGATGCGCCGGGCCTTTAACCAGTTTATCAATGATTTGTGTTGCGCTGCAGAAGGTAATGCAATTATGGTTCGAAGGGCGCAAAAGGACCGCGTGGAAATATTAATAGGAGAGAAGGCAGCATCCACACAATATGCACGCATCACCGACCGGACAAATTGTTTTCTAAAGTGATTACGGCGACGGCAACGGCGCGGCGGCGACGACGGCGGTTATCAGCTGCGTGGTATAATGTAATGATATTCCTAGTGCACTCAAGAGATACACACTCGACCGCCGCCGCTGCCGCCGCCGCCGGGGACGCGTACTACGACCCTCTCTTATTCTTAGTGCGTGATCATCATGACGTTGTTAATAACGATACAAAATGACTCGGGCCCGCAAATATCTTCCACTATTAGTTTTGGGCGGCGGGCGTTGTAATAGAAATGCACAAACGGAAATAAAACATTCCGTCTCGCCTCGCGGCAGCGAAAAGAATATCATTAAAGTTGGGCGAAATGGTGGTAGTCGCTATGCAGGAAGAAGAAGAAGAAGCGTAAAGCGCACCGCCCGCAAAAGACATGCAAAACAGCCGGCGGGCGATCGCGGCCATCATTGGATGCTCTCGGGCGGCACAAATGCGAATGTGTTTTTTGTACAGCCACCCTCCGCGCGCTCCCCACACACACACAACATGTTCCGTTTTCAAATGCATGCGCGTTCGCGATACAAACAATTTCGGAAATTTCGATTTAGATGCTGCGCGCGCCGAAGGATTTTAGTTTATTGCCTCTCGCGCGGCAACAAAGTCCCGGACGAATAACAATTCGAAGAATGCCGTGTCGCGCTATTTTCCACGACTTGATACAAAACCTTTTCCGACTATATTAGATTTTGCGTCAAGTGCAATGGGTGACAGTTAAGTGCACGACGAGGCGCAATTCGTTTGATGTTGATATTATTAAAATCGACGGCGATCGTGTTGCGATTCTCACCACGCGGACGAACGGCCGTCGAAGTGGTGCGGGGGGCGCGGCTGACGGGCGTTCGCTAAATGTAGATGTCAAAAGACGCTTTGCGCGACGCGTGCCGGCCGCGTGCCGCGGATATTAACATTACGCGATGGGGTGGGAAGCTGACGGCTCGTTACTTACTATCTGCGCCCTGCAACTGTTCCATGCAACGGCATAATACAAACATAATCAAAATCGGCGTCAAATTATCTTGTAATATTGCATTCGACACGATGATTGTAATAATGTAAATACGGAAACAATGCGACCGACGCGTGGCTTGATTTCTTCCACTTTTCACGCTTCAACACCGTGCAAAATGAGTGATTCTTATTCAAATAAGAATTTTCATATTAATTACTGTTACTTAATATAAAAATGGTCTTTCACAAGATAACTACAGTTACGTATTTGTGACAAAGCGTGCGAGTTTCGCACCGTTATAGCCTTAAAGCTATTTGTCCACAGCCGCACGCACGCATACAGCGCAGAGTGGGTATCAATAGAATTTAAGCACGTTCAAAATGCCAATAATGGCGATTTACTGGACCGCAAATTTAAATCCCATCTCGTCGTCGACTGTACCAGTGCCGTTCACACCCAATGTTTCAAAGTTTGCGCGCCGCACCGTCTCCGGCTTAAGAATCTCGAAAAGATTGCCGCTCGCTCCCTATTGAGATAGAGGCGAACGCCTTAAGGCAGGCGGGCGCGCCAAACCCCATCCGATATTAACATCGCAACAATGGCATCGATGAAACTATGCGCACGACGTGTGACAAAACTAACCGCCTCCTTTTGCGAAGCGCGGAAGCGTTCACGCTTTTCTGCGCTGCTGCCTCCATTCGGGATGCACCTATGAAGATGATCTCCATGCATCCTCCCAGGCTAAAAGGTAATCATCAACAGCCTTTTGCCAAATTGAATGGTGCGAAGAACAAACCGCCCCGAAAATATGGTGGTGGAGAAGAAGGTGCGGCAGAGGCGCAAGAGGCGCCATCGATGCGTGCGCTAATGTGCCGGCAACTGTTTTCATCTTCTTTCTTTTACACAATCGTTTTTTGTTTGCGCCGTTGTGTTATTCTTCGGTTATATTATGTGCTGTTGCTTTTGATGGGTAGCAATGCCGCAATAGGGCAAAGAAAAAACCACCGCATCTGTGCGCGCCGCGTTGTTTTTTAACTATTACACAATGCGCGCCATTGTTAGTGGCTACCGCCCACGCATTTGCGATGCGTGTGCGTGAATCAGGCCCGCTCATGCGAAATGCTTTTGGATGGCGACTTCTTGTTGGCGGCGCGCGTTTCATTTTTTTTGTGCGCCAGATAAAAGATGTGTGTAATCCATTCAGATGCTTGCGCATGTGATCACATTTTGCACAAAAAGTTGCTGGAGATGATGATTTTTTTTGTGTTTGCTGTTTTGGGGTTTCAATTAATTTTGACGACCGATGATAAAATTGATTGCAGATATGCTTACGATGATATTTCCGCTGCGCTCCGAACATTATTGCAAATGTGTCGATGCGAAGATTTATTTCGCTCGGGGCGCGCTCGGGAGGGCGAATTAATCTTGCTCTTAATATGTTTTTACGCCAGTCTGCGTCGCAGACATATTGCGCGCCAGCGTTTTGCCGAATTGCTTTCGCGCGGCGGGCGCTGCGCATAGTTGCAGTGAAGGAGTATAACAGTGACGCAATAACAAACGTAGCCGCGGCGGCGCTCTCCTGTCCGTCCCGTCCGTCCCCGTCCGACGACGAGCAGGAAATATGGGAATGTATTCCAGATTTATGGCGCTCCGATTCCAACGCACATACATGGATGCTAGCGTCAGGAAGAACCAAAGAGATAAATTGATGGTTTTCGAATGCTGTGCACGACTTTGGCGGACGCGCGCGTCAACATTGTCACCATCATTCTTTTTTTCGCGCGCCGGCCGCATAATCGCCCCAAGAGATAAAGTATTGTGCAATTATTTAAGGCTCAATTCCATTCCCATTGTATGATGCGAGGGGGGCGACACTTAACCCTCGCAGTGTATTAACGCGCCGGGCGATGATGCATCATATCTGGGTGACTCGCGACGGATGTGCTCTCGGGGTGCGCTCTTCTCATATTTCGATGATGAATTGAGCGATAGCGATAATGATTCGACACTATAAAAATATATCATACAGCTTTTACTTCCGTAAAGGGTGTTTGTTGTCGCGCCGGCCGGGGGTTGTTTTTTTTTGCTGATGCATTGCCCGCCGCCTCCGCAGCGCATTAACTGTCATGGATACATGCTGGCCCCCCATTGAGGGGGTGCGTCGCGTTGTATCGCCGATCTATTGTTTGTGCTAACTACCTACAAGTGCCGAACGAGGCGATAATAGCGTCGCTCGCTGAATTATATTATCGCATGGAGGGGGTGGCGCAGGCGACGAATTTAAAAGTGTATTTAAATTCATATTTTGCTTCCTGCCCGGCCGTTGAATGAATATTATATGCGTATTGTGTGAGCGCGCTGGCGAAAACGGCAACACGCGGATGATGAAGAATCCCGCATCCCGCCCTTGGCACAAACTTCTTCACCGCGCGCGTCGGCGTCGACGTCGGCGTCGGCGTCGGCGTCGCTAGGAACATAATGAATATTTATGTGTGCGTTTGTTGGGAAACTTTACTCTCGCCGCTTGCAACAATGGCGACTCAAAAGAAATGTCAAAGTGTTTTGATTCGAAAGGACAAAACCAGAAAGTCAAACTGAATGCGATTTAAATTAGAGTTGATATCTTTGGCTTGAAAAAAAAAACTTTTAAAACAAAATCTTATGATTAGTTTTGTTATTATAGGAAAATTATTATAACTGGGGTATATTCTTCCCTCTACTCAACGATTTGAATGACATCTATTCATAGAAACAAGGTGTTTACATATCCGTTTACGCCGCATACACAAATTAAAAGCGCTCCATGTCAAGATGCATGCGTCCAACTAATGTCCGAGTGCTT
>JARJDR010009037.1:0-19820 GCA_030264135.1 Myllaena sp. GC000078 | reverse complement strand
CGATTTAATAAGAGTTTGGTTTATCAAATTTCGAGAGAGCGATCTTTAAACCATATCAATTTTAGAGCCAAAAAGTTTCGCCTAATTACGTATGGATTTAGGCCGGTTTGGAGTAAACGACGAAGAGAGTGCTCATACTCATACATAATCCACGTAACGATACTGCTGCTGCTGCTGCTGCTGATGATGATGATGATGTAATGTCGAATCGAAAAACTCGCTCTCTCTTTCTCCATCGCGATGAATCTAATTTTAATACGCACCAGCCAAACGGTTTTTATTTCTTGCGCATAAAGAAAGTAGCCACTATTTTGAGATGCGATTTATTTATAGCTCCGAGCCTCACCAACAAGGTATATTCTAATCAAATTTATTCAAATTGAATTGTTTTTACTCTGAAATTTATCATAACGAAAGAAAAAAACACACACGAATAAATATTATTAGATGATCGCGAGAAATAATGTAATATTTTGTGTAAATACGCTATATACACATCCGTATACGCATCAGTTTAGTTATTTATAAATTTGGCATCAGTGCGGGGCAAAATCCGAAATATGCGCGTAAAAATCTAAATCAGACGAACGATAAAATTACCTTTCGCTTAATAAATTCTATTTCGACGCAAACAACATAATCACCATAAACACTGTTGCAATTTATTGAACAATATTTATTTATCGGCGATAATTCATACCGAGTATGGGCGACAGAGACAATTAAATTGCAAATTTTTACGAGCATACCGATATTGGGCGAAAGGATGTTACGCGTAGCGCACATATATGCAAATTGCAAATTTCAGTTTCAATTAACGGCCGGGATTTTCGGGTGTGCAAGGGGCGGTGATGAGTGGATGATGCGTCCGCGTTTCCCATTTGCGCGTTAAACTGATTACGGATGTAATGTTGGGGGTTTTGGTCGCGTACAAATTTCCACAAAACGCCATTTGAATTCAGAGAAAATCTGCGACACACAACACAACAGGTGCTGGACATACATTCATGACAACTATTTTTAACTTTCGCATTGCTATCAATAGCTCTTTCCCTCAAAACCAACACCGACGGTCGGCCAATAGATTTTCGCGCTCTGATTGTGATTAAACTTGCTTGAGAGTAGACGGTGAAGGGCAGCGATTGGGATACTTAAATTCGTGGTTGTAATTTAATCTTATATAAATAACTTGAATAAATTTAATAGAATCGAAATCGCGACGCCATTTATATTTAACGCGTCGCCGTAGACGTCGGAATTACGCGGGCAGACGTCCAAAAATTATGCGGCCAAAAAACACACAGTTTTCGAAAAATCCAACGCGTTCGTGGTTCGACATGCGCGTATTTATAGTGCACAGCAACTTATTACGACCTGCATTAGTACTCGTAATATTAGGTACATTACATCATATGCTCGCTAAAACACAACAACAATTATTAAATTACCCGACTTTCATAAGAACACTAAAGTCCACGTCTCATGTTCAAGGTAAATTGCAAAATTAATTGGTTTTGCGTAATCGACGTACATTCGTGCATCTATTGTGTTTGGCGTTAATTAATACTGGTTTCTGACGTAATCAGGCGCTGTAAGGAAAATGTTTACGGTTTCCGCGGAAAAACCGCCACAGAGAGGACTCTGGAGGACTCTCTGTAGTAATTTAAGGATTCTCCATTTTACGGGTTGCCTATGGTTGAAGTCCATAACTTGAATTTTCGTCCTTTGAGAGTCCTACTTGGCTACTTTCGATAGAATTGGAATCAATTGAGCACATTTTTACACTTTATTAGTATATTTATATTATTCTTATTAAATTATATATTTAACTACATCTCTCAACAAATATTATACATTTTGCGTCACTAGGAAATGAAACAAGCAGGGAAAATGCAATTACCCTTTTTTTTTCGATCCATAGATTTTTACTCTTGCTACCTTTGCTGTGGGCCAGTTGAAAAGCACATTCATAGCTCAGATATTGCCAAAAATCGATGATTACTTTATGGAACGGAACAACTTTTGGACTCTATCATGCTACTATTCACATTGATTAATTTTTTTTTGCTTTTAATCATTATCCACAGGGAGAAATGATAAAACAACACCGACATAAGTATCTGGATTACATCTGGATTACTTTTAATATGCTTTACTTTGATTTCAATAATATTGGCTTAGATATTAATGCACAACGTGTGTCGTGGGTGGTTCTTGTATGCATTTAGTTGTTGTGTGTCGTGTATGTGCTGTTGTTTGCTTTACTTGTTAGTTAGTTACATTTACATAGATAAGACGTTTTGTTCTTTCTTTTTTTCATCGTCTGTCTCTTCAAGTTGGATACGGGATGAAGAATTAGGGGGATGGTGTTAGACTGTTAGTAAAGGGATAAAAGAGACTGCGCTTAAACGTTGAGCTCATCGCTGAGCGCGTTGATATCGCGACGTCTTCGGCCCGGTCCGCCGGCGAAGTTGGCCGCCGCCAGGCCCATCAGGTGCTTGGCGGCCTGTGAGCCGGAGAATCCACGTCCAAGACCCAGATCGATACCTCTCTTTGAGCTAAAACCATCCCCAAGTCAATTATTATTCGAATCAGAGACACTCAATCAGTAAAATTAGAAAAGTTACCTTTGAATTAACTATAAATAAAAGCAACAAAAATAAAACAGTTTGATGAATGACTACTCGTATATTTCATAACGCTAATTGAAAGGTCCAAATTCATACATAAATACAATGTGATAAAATCGATGAAAGGTTATTGATTGGGATCGTTGGCTTTGTTCATGCTCTGCATTAGTTTGTACACCCATTTGCCACTGAAATCCCGCGTGAGGCCGCCGTCGAGCTTACGCGCAGCACGATCTTTGCTGAAGCGAAATCTTGAAATCAAACAAAATAACGAAAAATATAAAATAATATAGAAGAAAAGCAATTGGATTAAATTCCGTTTATTCTGAAATGTTGACATGTGAAATTGGTGTCGATTGATTTAGTTTAAAATTGATCTGGATTGTCCATCAGCTGCTTGGTTTTTAAAAGACGTGCGGCCGCTTTGCCGCTGCTATCGCGCCGCGTACCGATGTCGATCTTGAATTTGTCACGTTTGTACAGCATCACCTCCTTCTTAGCATAATGATATGTTCCTAGCAGTCTAAAAAACAAAAAGTAACACAGAAAAAAACAAGAAAGAAATGAAATTATACATAAATAATACGAGTAATACATAATTGAGTTTGTGCTAGTTGTAATTTTATTTAATCCATTTTTATTTCGTTTCAGGTACGTGAAATTAGCGACTTCCAAGTTAGTGTTAGTTAGTTTGCGGTCATAGGTGAGTTGCATCATATTAGCAAAGGTGTTAGTTTATCAGGACTATCGCAAACTCCCCGACGTATCCTTTATGCTCTCGGGTAGGATGTAATACGTAACACTATTAGCAAATAATATACGTCAATCGTTGCAATTTGAAATCAAAACCATTCATTGAATATTCTGTTTGAGATTTTGGATGTTCACACCACCAATATTCAATCAGCATAAATCATTGTCCATCGCCGGATTGTAATCATTGGAGTAGCGAATTTATTAATCACACACCAGCAAATATCAATTATTGTAGTGCTTGTAATTTGCATTCAATTTCGATCTTGTTTGCATAGCTTTGAAATATCCAACATATATGGAAAACACAAATTTAAATAATTAGAAAAAAATATTTACTTCTCCAAGTGGTCCAAAGCCTGTCGCAGTTGTTCGAGGGTGGACTGCATCGCATGGTAGGGATACTCAGGCGGCCCATTTTGCAGGTCGCCATTGTTTTGATAGTAACCCGGACTGAAAAACACCCCAACAAACTCTTAAAACCTGTGAATGACAAGGCGTTGTCGATTGGAAATCATTCATCATCCAATATTCGGTTATATATGTCAAATGGGACAAATGTGCATCGAATATGAGCGACAATTAATAACGGGCACTAATCCGACTTCGACTTTCACGTCAATTACTCGATGCTACCCTATTGCTAATACCTATTTGCCATCAATCAATCTCACCCACCAATATAGTGTACGTACATACTCGTATTATTCGCTTACAATTAGAACTCGCGCTTGTTTCTTTCTGCAGACTTTGTGCTAGATTCGAAGATAATGAGACACAGTTTATATTGAATGGCAGCTCAATAATTATCGAACCCATTCGGTGTTAATCGAGTGCTGTCCACAATTAACACACGCGCGGTTGGATTAAAACCCTTTTTCTTCGGCGCGAGTAATTGCGAGAGGGAATAGCAATTAGCGTTTGATGACATGTTTTAAACAAGACGACGGAGTGTAACCACGGGCACGTTTGCACGCGTGCTGTATTGGCCTCCTTGCCCGAGATCGAAGACCCGAGAGTCGAGGGCATCGGCATTCGCATACAACACATAATTGCTATTTCGATATGTATGTTATACCGCCCGCGGTTTGCGCTCTTAACATCGATTGATCATTCACCCGCCCATCAACCGCCAACCCACCAATCGAATTCCCTCCCCCCAATGTTCAATGTTCAATGCTCACTGCTATTTGTGTTTAATTTCGATGCTAATCGTAATCAATTTCAAAAATAATAAAATTTAATCAGTTAGTGTAAAGTGCAACTGAAGAACCCCAGAGACAGCGCAGTTGCGCGCAATTAGATCAAATTCGATTAGGAACTTACTAATTCGGAATGAGCGGTGTAGCAGCGCTCAGGTGCGTTGCGGCGAGCAGACACACGCCGGCGATGAGCACCACCATCATCGGTTGCACGCTGAACTTCATCATGTTGCTGCTTCCTAACAAGAAAAACAGTCTTGTTCATTGGTATTAATTCAAAGGAAATATTATTTTTCCTTAAACAACAGCCAAGCGCCCGCATGTCCTGTCTCTAATTCGGAGGGATAAACATCGCGGCCCGGGGTTTTTCGGGCGACATGATGAGCTTATTAAGATTTCAAAGTCCAACATCCCTCCGGGGACGAGGCGTTAAAAGTGAGCGCGCTCGGAAAAAATGGACGTCGCGCAGCCCATTACAAACACAAACACCGGGGCTTTGTTGCAACGGATGACAAAGTAAATTAAAGATAAATTATGCAAATTAGAAATTGAAATGCGAAGCGATACGCTGTCTCCAAAAGAAGGAATTGCCGTTTCTCTGAGTTGACGTATACATTCTTCTTATTCTTCTTGCTTTATAATAAAAAGGTAAAGAAGAAAGAAGATATTGCGGTTGACAAGTTTTAATACCGAATTAATGAAGTATTAAGTTTTTTGTTGCGCATCTATTGCGTTTTGCATTGATTGAATATAAAAGTTCGGTCGGCCTACGGCGTAGAAAATTCAATCAGAAACAAATCTAAAAAAAAAACCGTTTTGCATTTCATCATGCGGTGGCATATTGTTCGGGGGTTAAAATTCCATTCGGGTGTAAATAATATGCGTTTGCAATGCATTTGCAATGCGATGCATGTTTTGGACAGCAGACTGATGAAGTTTTGATATTAATACAAATTAAAAACGTATTTCTATTTAATATTACTGTTACAGGGTTGGAGAATTGTAGTTGGGTTGCTAGTTATCATAAAACCAAGTATTATTGAATTTAATAAACGTTGCGTCGATTTTTATCGCCACGCTTTGCCACAGTATTGAACGACAATAATGAAACTCGATAACACCTAGCGCTGTTCGAGTACACTTTGCAAATAAAGCGTTTATTCGCACAAAGTTGTATACATTGTTGTAGCATTTGTAAAATCAATAGATTAATCTTATAAATCATCGCGTTCATAAATTGCCAAGCGAGAGATTGCGCACCTGTTGCAAAATTTGCAGTATGTACACTTGGTACATTTTTCGTCGAAATTGCGCTCAATTTTTTACTCCCCCGTCTCGTCAGGAAACTATGAACATCCATATCGCCCCGGCCCATTGGTGTTAATAACATGTTGGCTATAGAGCTTTATTTATGAGCGAAATTTCCCGGTACATTGAATGTATTTTGCAATAATGGGAATCGATAGAAGGACCAAGGTTAAAACTTGCTTTTAAAATTCATTCAACCCACTCCGAGCTGCTGCGGAGCATCCGAAGGGACATGTCAGGGAAGAATTTTAGATCCCGACGGCATTATTTTTACAACCGCACAAAGTCACGGTGCGATTATTTAATACACATTGTATTTAAACTGCGCACCAGGCCGTTAAACCTCCACGTCATCTCATTTACCTTTGGTCTTTACTCATGCTCGCGTTTTAGTCCTTTTAGTTACCCGAGACTTGGGTATACACCGTTCGGTACGCTTTTTATTTTATTTGTGTAACGCGTCCTTTTTATTCCGCCATCATATCATTCACACTTTTTCCGGGCCGCGCTTTTATTTCTTGTGTTCGCGCATTATGCTCGCACGTGCAGAGGGAGAGGAAAACCTTTACGACTTTGACGAGTTTTACGCGTTATTTGCGTGTGGCAGGGAAGACGGCTGGTTGTCAACATGCAAATAACCATCAGAGCCTTTCAGGATGTGCCTTGATGGCTGAAGTTGAAGTTGCTTAGCGTGTATCATAATATTGTAATAATAATGTGTGCGCATGCACTTTGAACATGTCAATGTCGGGCATGAAATGATATGCGCGTGGAATGCATAATATTTTCCTACCGCGAATTGGTTTAATTTGAAGTTTTTGTGCTGGAACAATGTTGTCTGCGAAACATGTATGAAATGCTGGAGGGTTCTTTCTCTTGCGTAATAACGACATTACTAGGATGTATGCTGTATGGGCATGTTTGTTGTTTGTATTACGCCGGTTGCGTGTTCGCGTTTTCGGCAATGTTGATTTTACCGCGGAAAACGTCAAAATTGCGTTTTCGAATCGCAATGCCATTATGTCGTTTCGTTTGCTGAATAATAATTGCTTTCTTCATACTGATACGCAAACTTAATTTGTTGCAAGAAATTTCCCTTAAGCTAAATTAATTAAAATTATTACTATTCCAAAAAGAAGAAGAAAAAGAAGAATATTTTATGCAAAAAGAGATTTTATTTAAAAGATAACAGCTTTGGGGAGGTAGCGCTGTTGGGAGGGTGAAGCAACAAGATGTAATCGAGAGAATAATAATAATAACGCCGCGAGTATGACAACAATGTAATTTATTCGGGGGGTGGTTCGCGGGAAAACTTTGCGTTGTGTGTGTGTTAGCCACTCCGTCCTGCCCGGATATGAATAAACTTTTCTATGCATATTATGTATTATTTCGTCCTGCAAAACTGTTTTTTAAATATTCCGGACATAAATACATTATTAATTTAATTTCTTTCTTAACTAAATGAATTGCTAAATAATTATTGAGAATTTAGGTGAAGGAATCGTTAAAATCAAGGAATTATCTTAGGAATTATTAATTTTTAAATAAATAAGTAATATTATTGACGTTGTCTAACTTTTGGAGTAATTTTTGACCGTGAGTTGAATTAAATTCGCGACGCAACTCAGTGCGTTACGTTGCGCGCGAGCGGTAACACATGATTTCTTCTTTCCGACGGACGATTGTTGTTGTTATTGTCGTGGCGGTGAAAATAAAACGCGTGCGGAGAAACAAAAGGTGTATAATTTATCATCTCACGAATGAAAACAACTAGCGGTGCCGGCGCTTCGCTTGATGTAATTATCTCTTAATTCCGAACGCTTTGTGATTTTTAATGAACGAAGATAGTCATCAACCAAGTGCGCCTTGCCTAGGTAAACAAACGTACATGTAAGCGATTTCTTTTTCTTAGTTTCTACGTTGTTAAATTTACGAATTACTTATTTATTTATTTAATATTCGATCGTGCAACAAGCCCAGAATGTTAATTCAAGCTAAAATTTGTAATTTTGGTCTTTGGTGTGATGAGCGGAGGGCGGAGGGCTACCTGTTGAATAATTCAGATTAATTAGAAACTCATTAATAACACACACGCATAATGCTCTTGCCTTTTGATCAATTACGACGCATCCGCAAGCTGGATTTAAATAAATTCATTTTTCATATGAACCATGGCGCACGAATGGATTAATTTGCAAAATAACTATGTAATACTTATTCTCCGAATTATAATGATAAATAGAAATTTAATTCGGGAAGCAAATGCGTAAACGTTAATATTGATTTAGTTATTTATCAAAGCATAAAATGTGGGGGTTCAAAATGAATAATGCCTTGTGTTCGTTCTACTTCTCTCCAACCATTATAAATGTTGATTATTTATAATTAATCTTGTTTCGCTGCTTTGCTTTTGGAGAGGAAGAGAATTACGCTCAATCTTTCTCATGCCTTAGCTGAATTGATAAAATATTATTTTTCAAATAGTATTTATCGTCGATAGCCGAGAATAGCGATCAAATCCCTTGCACAGCGGTTGTCGTTGAGTTGGCCATTTCGATAGTGGTTTGGCAATCCGTCTGTCGATGAACTATTTTCCATGTATGGAATCGATTCCAAGGATTTCGCAGGACTGCGCCGACACCCACGGAGATTAGCCTCGCCTGACCGCAAACTGACCACCGACACCCTGCCTCTTGAGGGAATGTATATATTTATGATGTGAATTTTCTTTCTTTCGCTCCTTTTCAAACTGTTGATTGGAGTGTGGAAAGGATAATTTGAAACAATTCAATTCCAAGCCACATCCGTGCTTCACACGAAATAATTGAAGGAGTTGTGTGAAGGAGAGCGCTAGTTTTAGTTAAATAAGCATACAATTTATGCCCAAGCCTTGTGGATGTGGAACATTGTTCCCTGCCTGCGGCCGAATAATATATCTACACTACACTTGTTGGCGTAAGGTAATTTACGGTTTTGGCCGCCCGGATGTGGTTCGCGCGGCGGAACTTAATTTTCATCCACACCCCACACCCCTGCCATAAACTTATAATTGTCGTCGTAATGGAACAGTAATGTAACGGGCTAATAAATGCGCTAAAAATTAGTCGGTAATGAATGCGAAATGGCAATTAATATTGACCGCAAAGCCAATGATGGTCAATCGTTCAATATTTGCTAAATTTCCATATATTGCGACTGTGAATGTCGCAAAAAATGCGGATACGTAATAAAACGTTTCGTCCTATGGTCATTTCCGGTGGGGAATTGCTCACGCGCCGATGGAAGAACGCAATTTCGAGAGTACTAGAAAATCACAACTTCATTTTTTTGATTGAAGCCATGGAGTATTTCATCAATCACCGTTGTCAGCGACAATCCATCAATTTACAATTTTATTATCCGAGATTTAGACATTAGATCATTTTCTATTTTGAGAGCAATACTTACTTCGTTTTTATTTGGATTAATTTTCCGATGACGTGTGATTTGAATATTTCATGTGGAAGCTGACCTTTTGCGTATCGAAGAATCCAATAACTATTCAGTGGTGCGAAATGTATTTGCTGGACTTTCATTTTGACTGCCAAGCAAACACAGGACACACAGACAGACGATTGTGATTTCCGTAAATATATTAATCTGCGCTACTCAGAATTTGAGAAAATATGTCGAACGAAGAAGAAGAGAACGAAGAGTTTTGACAGCACGCAACCTGGTAGATACTGGAAGAAAGCACAAACTTTTGCTTTATAAATTTAGCCAGAGAAATTTCTCTACTGCGAAATGCGAACGAAGTTCCTCTCCTTTTCTTCAGCTTGCCGCCCTCATTTCCTATGCGTAGATAACATTTTTCTTACGCCTGATATATCTTTATAATATTAGATCATACCAACAACGCATATACATGCGTGATTTAATATTTAACAGCATGAATTCGTAATCAGACGACGACTGGTGAGCAGACGGAAAGTTGGTAACAGTATTTTTCTTTCACATTTTAAATTTCGCGCTGTGTTTGGATAAATTAATATAACTTATTGTTTGCTTACGCAGTTGATGTGAAAAACCACGCTTAACTTCATTTTCCAAGTTTATATTTGCTGTACTCAACAACAACTGTGGTTTTGTTTAACTTCAATTTCGGTACATATTAGAAATCATTGGGCAATTGATTGTTAATTTAATTACTTTCTCATGTAAATTGTTGGCTAATTATTTATTGAAATTTTGGGTGCAAAATAGTTAAAATCAAGCAACTGTTTGAAGAGTTAAAAGTTTTTAAATAAATAAGTTCAATTGTTTACGATGCATAACTTTTGGAGTAATTTTTGCCCGTGAGTTGAATTAAATTCGCGACGCAGCTCAGTGATTTCTTCTTTCCGACGGACGATTGTAGTTGTTATTTATCATCAAGTGGATACAAACATCCAGCGCTCTTTTAATTTCGAACTTTAAGCGATTGGCATTAAATGATTGTTGGTTTAAATTGCTGATCAATTTTTACTGCTAAAAAGATCGTTATAGTTAACGAGATGTTTTTATGAGTTTTAAATCTTAGTTAGATACACAGAATTCTTTCCTAGGGTCGCCATCGCCCTTGGAATAATTTCGTTAGAGTCAAAGGAGCTCATGAAACCCTTATGTTTGATACTTTCATAGCTTTCCGGCTAAAATTTTCCATCTTTTTGCCCTCCTGGGAGGTAGCTTTGAGCCGTTTTATTTCGTAGCCCCAGGTTATCGCCACGCGCACGTTCAATACATGTGTTTTTAATAGAAATTTAAATCCAATTCCAATTTCTGCTCATCCGCCGCACACACCTTTTTTTCGGTAGGGAAAGAGGGGATGTATTTCCTTATTAAATATGCCCTTAATTCTCCTTAATTCAAGAAATCTTGAATTCCGATAAATACCCATCCCCAATGCGTAAGTAACACTATTCTATTCCACGCAAGTGATGTGCAAACACCGCGTTGAATTAAATGAATGATCGGAATCGGAATCGGAATCGGAATCAGAATCAGAATCGAATTCAATAAGTGCTGTATTGGCAAAGACGGCAAGTGGATTACGCGAAGAAGAAGAAGAGTATGTGTGTGGAGAGTTGGATGGCGACGATTGGAGATGATTATAACACGAAATTGCGTCTTGTAGCATAATTTAATGATGTTTGAACGAGCGGCGCGTGCGACTGTGCGTACGTGGCGCTTAATTCTCCACCGAATTAACGAATGAAAGGTTTTATTATTAACGCCAGATATTCGAATTGCTTCTAAATATAGTCCACCTTTTGCGAAATTAATCATTTTTTTCTCCTTCTTTTAACTCTTCGGCTAGTTATTAAGACGATAAACAACCGGTAATAAACGTTTGCGAATCATCAAAAGTTTCAACTCCACTATCACTCTTCTCTTATAGTCGGTGCTCTGTGGTTGGTTGTGTGTTGGATATTTTCCTCATTTTATCGGCGAACACTTTAGCGCGCATAAAACTCGAACATCTGGAAAATTTATTTCTTAATAAAGCAAAGCGTTGATATTACCCGGTGGATTTCTTTCGTCTTCTCTTCGCCTCCCCCCTTGAGGAAAGCCGCTGTGTTTCTTCTTTGCAGCTGCGCTTTATGATTTCATTAGTTCGGGTATTTGATAGCCCTTCGATTGCTATTTGGAGCAACATACCTAATTAGTGGCGAGTTATATTTGCTCGATAATTATTTACATATGTCGGAATTAAGCAATTTTCTCTATCGGCACGTGCGCGCGTACGCTGCAATTTGTTGACTCAATTAAGTCATACAAAATCCATTTCGCTCGCCTCTGTGTGCCGGGGTGTGACCTTTGCGTTTGGCAAATTGAAAATGACAGCGAACAATGGCTGACAATTATCTGCCGGTAAAGTAAGTTTCGAGTGTTGAATTTCAGCACAAGTTTCGACCGTCTTAATTCGAAAACTCGAGCAGGCACTTAAGCAATCCGTCGCATCGCATTCAATAACTACTCGGTATTAATCGAATACTCATCGCGGAAAAAGCTCAAATTTAAACAAAACCATTCATTCTTTTCACGAAATGAACAAATTGTCGCGAGAAGAAAGTGGAAGTCAAAGTCAAACACTTGACGCAAGAACTAAGAAGGAGGGTTTTAACCACTTGGCCGTTTTCTCAATATTTGTCTTTTTGTATTCTATTCGGTGGATGGTTTCTTCGATAAGCTCGATGTAAACACATCGAACGGTACGGACCACTTTGCGAACAAATCGAACAAGCACGCGAAAAAAATCTTCGCTTCTTGGCGCTTGTTTTTTCAAGTCGTTTAATTTCGTTTTCGTCATTACGTCATTGTTATCGCACTTGTCAAGATGAAACGTGGACGAAGTGAGGAGTAGGAAAATGTAGAAAAAAGAAAGAAAAATGGTGTAAGAAGACATTATAAATATCTTTTGTCGTAATGTGGGAGTTTATTAGATTAGAGTACAAAGAATTTATATAATTAAAATAAGATGCTTTGCCATATTGCATATTTTCAATTATGTGCACTTTATTCGGCTTTGTGTAAAGGAAAACTTTATCTTTTTGAATCAAAGTGAACTTTGTAAAAGTTTGTGGGTATAGAGATTTTTCTATTGCGTTGCCTTGATGCAAAGCTAATGAGGACTTTAATTAAAAACTATGCTTATATAGTAGTAATTTTATTTTAATATTTAATGCATTCTTGTTTTATACTCAACGCAAGTGCATTTTCAATATTTACACAGCAATCAATATTGAATTTTTATGAGCTTCCTAGATTTCCAGTATTCGGTAATAATTTATATTAAAATAACAATATATTTAACTGCAGTTGCTGTTATGATAGTAATAATAATAATTGTTATTATTATTTGTAAGCTAACTAGCGGTACAAGTACGCAATTATAGTTTATGCTCGCTATTTTCAGCGTTATGCAATTTTACAGCGAATTACCTTCGAGTAGTTAGAGATTCATGGAATTCATGTGAAATCGACGAAGATGCGGGACTGGGAATTATGATGCAGTGATGAATGCCATTCCTTTTATCGTTGTGCCACCCCCTCAACCCCCCTTGTTAGCCGTGCGCTGTTCGCGCATTATTTAAAATAAGTAATATGCAGAAAAAGGGTATAAAAGAAACGAGCGAACATCACGCTAAACGGTCGTGAAAAAATATTCAATGCCAAAAAGGTAAAAAGGTAAAAACTGAGTTAACCCAAATATCACAAAGGAAGACAGTTTAATTACCAGAGAACAAAATTCGGAAATAAAAAATGTATTTAGAAATTCTTTGCTAAAATGGGAAGATCGTCATCTACAAAGTGATTTGGTTGAAGTCTTCCGCTATACTTACTTTAGTTGATTTCTTTGTATTTTGTTGCTGGTATAGTTAAAGCAATGAATATTATGAATATTGATATAATAAATGAAATCCATGCCGTCGTTTGAGGCATTATTAGTTGGTTGGGATATCGATGCTTGAACGATTCATAATTGAGTTTTAATTAAATTTGCGTCCGGCGTGGCGAAACTTGAAATGAACAAAATCAATAAACACGCATCGAAATTCATTACGCGCAGAGCTTATTTAATTTTATTTCTCTATTACTCTATTAATATTTAGTAGCATATAGGTTTTGTTCCAAATTGGCATTTCGGTTGAAAGCAAACGGTCATAAATGTCATGTACATATTAATAATTATTCGTGTTTTTGTTGAATTTCGCTATAACATAATAATTTTCATACAAAAATCTCTCTTGGATTGACTGTGAGGCGTTTAAAAAATCGCTTTTCCACTTGATTTCTTATTTATTCATCGAAGCGTACGAAAAAGCTGTTTTCCGCGTTGAATCTCGTTTGCTGCCAATTTGAATAACAAAGTTTGCGCTTAAAATATTATTTGAAAAAATCTCGCATCAAGAGAACGGCGCGTCAAGATGTAATTTATCATTTGCGAATAATTTATAAACACCTCCCTCGAAGTATAAACAAACAAACCAACAAACAAACAAACGGCACCGGCACTCCATCAACACTTCGTTTGGCGGCGTCGTTAATTAGAAAAGACTCAATTATACCAGGCGGCTGGTTTTAATTAATGTGAAATAAGACATCTTAAGTAAATTTGCGAATCGCACTCAAATACATATGTACACATACTCTATAGGAAAATTTTAGCCTGTTTTAATTTTTGAGCTTGGGGTTAAAGAGTGGAGTGTAATAGTAATTACATTACACAACAGGTCGTTTACGCCAACCCCGCGACTGATTCTAATTACTCTAATTAGGTCGCAAACGACAACGGGCGTTGGGCCTAAAATTAATGCGAATATCTAATATTACCCATGGTGCAACACAGATCATAATTACTATTTCTTTCCCCTTTTTTTAAATTACAGAAAACAGAAGAATTCTTTTAGTTACGATATGCATTTCATGTGTAAATTCAATTAGGAAATTCACGATTATGCCGATAACTAATCCGTTCAGGATCACTGATTACACAAAACAATTATTAATACATTAGCGAATAATTAGAATATGTGAGCCTATCGAATTTATTACACAACGGTGTGAATTCCGAGTGGCTTCACAACGCTATCGCCCTGCGTCCTGCGTCGATAATTAATTAATACCTAATAATAATATTCATCGTTTGATCGATATCGCACTTATTTACCTACAATCCACCGAAAACGCTGCGACGCAATACCCTATTATGTTATAATATCCAACCGCTTATCATCTGGATTGATAAAATAAAACAAGAGACATGTGAACAATGCATGCGATTGCATGAAAAGAAATCAATTCCCAATCCACTAATTATTGAATGCGCTGCTTCACGATGGCAATTTTTATCTGTTTGGTTTCGGACACGACACGTTTTTGACCCGGGCGGCGGCGGCGGCGGCGTCAGAAGCACGTACAGTTTGAGGGTTGTTACCACCCGTCGCGCATGCGACAACAACAACCAAACAAGGTCAATGTGGTTATTGTTTTTCTCTTCATTTCAAAGGGGGGAAATTTTTCAATCGCAAAATATAAAATATAAATGTTAAAAAGAGTTGCGAGAGTAAATAATGGAAGAACATTAGCCGAAGAAATGTGTGCTAATTTCCCAAAAGGTTTTCCAACGGTTCATTTTTTGTTCATATTTTTATCGTAATATATTCCAATTTGCGCTGCATGCAGTCATGTCGGTTAATATTGCGCCGCCGACCATTTAGTCAGTCACTTCTCATACATATATTGCTAACGTATATGCAAATTACTAACATGTTTCATGTTACCGCATCCAAGAAAAAATTTAATTTCAAATTATTAATGAAACTTTCTCAGCAATTTGTACTTAGCTGTAGCTCGGAAAGATTTGAATATGCATCCGAAGTGAAATTGCATAATTTTACATGGTTTTGCATTTAAATGACTAATAAGACATTGATTGCGTTTTGAATAGAAAAATTAGTGAAAACTTGACTCGGTGTACTCACTTGTTGGCTTCTTGTCACTTGCAGCGCAACCGAAACACCTGCTGAATATGCTCGGCGAACCACTGATGTTCTTGGGACTCTTCGTGCTCTTTGGAGGCGGAAGAGAGCTGCTGCTGCTGGGCGGCGAGAGCGACGAGATGGAATTGCGAACGTTGGCGGCGCACCGCCGCATCTTTTATACCCCCAGCGCGCGCGACCCACCACACCGGCCGGCTGGCTGGCAGGCTGACGTCGACGCCGCGCTCCACCCTCGCAACACTCGCTGGCGCGTTGCGCAAAATGTTTATGCGATTGTCCGCCCTCCTCCTCCTCCGCCTTACCCCCAAACTGCACTTCCTAGGTGAGTTTATGTTTCTTCATATTAATATCAATTACAAGTATTTCGCGAAAGATTAATCGTGGGGCGGAAACTAAACTACCGCAAAAAATAGTGACAGTAAACACACACGGACGTGGATAGTTTATACACAAAGAGGGGGCGGGCGTTAATTGTCGGCTGTTATGGTCACGCGGCCGGAACTATCTCTTCCCCATGCCGGCCGCCCATAGCCGCCCCCCTCGTAGGTATTATATGTTTGCTTCAAGCGCGTTTGTTGTTTGTTGTCGCGCAAATATGTTTGCATTATGATTGTTTGCCGCGCTACATGCCATTTTCCGTTCGTGATGTTGGGAAATCCCATAATAATAATTACTGCCCTTTTTGCGCCTTGCATTTTCACGTAAATGCAACAAATTGTTGCATGTTGATGGTGCTTTATGAGGGGCGACTTTTTATTTGGTATGCATTGCGGTACGCCTGAAGTGCAATTAAAACTGTGTTGCATCGCCATACAGGAAGTTGGTTTTCCTCTGCGCCAATCTAATGCAAAAGTTTTTCACAAACATTATTATTCCCTCGATGGGGTGAGATGTGAGATATTCATGCATCAAAAATAGAACTAATCTGGCTTAAAAAGTTTTCAATATTTCGTCTGCAACTGATTAATTAATCGGAATCCGGAATCGGAGCAGTTAATTAAGTTTTCGGAAGAGTCATACAATGTAGGATTTAACATCGTTCGACTCAACCAGTTCTCGTTGCTGTCGCTTCAATCTATTTGATGGATATTTGCAAGACCGCTACAAACAAGATTGTTTCATATAAGAACTTGCATGAATAGTTCGCATGCGAAATGAGATTTTCGTACATTCCGCTCGATGCACTTCTGCACTTTTTCAGGCAACGTATTTTGCTGAAGGGTTTTATGTTAGGACAAATTTCTTTACGAAAAGATTACTAATTCTTAAATTTTGCTTTCTTAAGTGGGGTTGTAAGCAACACACATTCTTAAATGCCTTTCAGCAGTGGGAGTCAGCGAATCAGTGCTCAGCAAATAGTAAAATGTTGTTAAATTTCATTATCAATCATCGTTTAACAATATTTTACGTATAGGAAATGTTGATAAATAGGTAGTTGATAGCAGTGTGTATACGATACATGTGCATCATGAATGAGATTACTATGCTGCACATATTATAAATCCATGCATCCCGCCCGGAAGAATACCTGCGCGTCTGGTAACGAGGAGTATCCATATATTCATCCGATCATCATAAGTTAATGTTAGCTGCTGTTAGGGCATCTATGCATTTTCATCGTAATAATAATAATAATAGAAGCAAAATTTATAGTAAAGGTGTGACTTGCAGCCGAGTTACATCTAAAACTTAATGTAGTGCAGCTCGTATATTGTCAGTAGACTAATATCTCATTATTTATTAATTTTTAAACAATATTCTAACACAAAGAATATTAATTTTATATATTTATAGCCCTGAAACAAGTACAAAAAGGACCTCAAAACTAGTCTAAGCTTCATCCTAGCATTTCAATTGAAATTTACAAAAATTGCTTGAAAATTACTTACATTAAACTGATTATATTGGAGAATTGCTTCGAAATAGTTATTAAATGCAATATTCAGCATAGTAGTGTTTCTTGAATAGAAGTTATATAACAATTTTCGTAACGGTCAGGGGTCTTCAACCTTAGTTCCATGGTCTGTGCAGGATTTTCACGGCATTTATCTAGCTACTGAAGACAATAAGAAGCGGTATTTGTACCTCATTTTGTTAAAAATAACGAGGTATTAGCTTTTGCAACTATAAAACACAACTAGAAAACGTATTACCTAGTATTACCTAGTATTATCTAGTTTTCACTATGTAGGTATTCATAGGTAGATAATTTTTGTAATAGAAAAGATAGAAAAGTAAACTACAAGTAATCATATTTCTATGATAGTCAATGGCATAGGTCAAGTGCGTCCAATGCGGGAAGTAACCACTCATTCTAGTAGTTTTCACCAATGTCAATAGCATACGTTCTTCTTTCATAAGTTATTTGTCGTCATAATATTTCCACAACGTGTTTTCCCTCGGAAAACTCAATTCGCTCAAAACTAGCAGTTTAACACCAATTCATATTTACAGGTAGACATAAATAAGCAATAATAATAGAAATATTTCCATAATCAAATGAATTTTGATTAGGTAACACAATAAAACGCATGGCACGTGATAATAAACCACATATGTAATTAGCAGTCTGCAATAACAACAAAATTAATACTAGGTATTTGATGGTTATAATTACACGCAAGTAAATCATGTTATGGCTGATATTTTACACAAATTTATCAAAATTTCTCTGAAATAACAATAGCACGTGCACATGTTGGAATTATCTTAATGCCAAGTTTATGTAAAATGTATTTCAACAAATACAACGAAATTATTTTACTAATCTAGATAAAACTCAAGGAATTGAATTAAATACCTATAAAAACTTATTATAATCGATAGAAATCAATTGATGGTTGATATATAAGCCAATATCTTGCATATGCACATAATAATAATATTCAGAATTTGGCCAAATTTAAAAATTCAGTTTCAACTTCATGCACAAATTTATAACATCGAGCAAACCCCTATTGTATTGATTGCAATCGTCGCCGCGTGTAAACGGTTGATTTATATTCGTCGCCTAACATTTTTATGTAATTCTGCCTGTTGCTCGCGGTTTGCGTCGATTGCCGACGATTAGTGATGGGTGGTTGAGATGATGACACGAGGTGTGCTTATTGAAACACGCGTTGTCGCCGTGCGTAAGTAAGTAAGAGCGAACGAAGCAAGGGGCGGAAGGGGCGTGCGCCGTGCACTACCGCGCACGTTCAGTCAGCTCAGCCGCAATCTGAAGTCGCCGCAGCACACGCCGCTGCGCCCCGCACGCCCCGCAGTCGCGGAGAAGCTAGCCCGCGGCGAGCGCGTCGTTTACCGCGCACATCGTTCTTAACCACCGCAGACAATACCGCGTGCATGGATTATAGTGATTATTGTGATTATTATCGGATGTGTTCTCTGAGGGATCATCAGTGATCTGCATATTGTTTCAATCCATCATTTAAGCGGATTTATAATGAAGTAAGTCGCCCCATTGTTCGCTATTGTTTTTCGCGTATATCTTCGCTGTTTTACACTTTATCATTCCGGTTTTAGTAGAAATGTTGATAGTTTGAACGGTTTATTGATATGCATGCGAGCAACAATTCAATTTCGACAAAAATTATTGTTGTTTGTTTATTTTTCGCCATAAGCATTAGATAGGTACTGTCGCGGCGACACAAGGAGAACCGATTTAGGCGGTGACTATTCTAATGGCGTCACCGAAAATCGCGAGCGCATTTTTCGCACACCCTTTGTCAAGGTGAACCCCCTTTGCATCCCTTGCATATTATTTTTGCGATTAGTTCGATTTTGAGACGTAGGCGTGATAATTATAACGCCCCCATGTAAACAACTTGTTGTTTGCATGTTGCTTGTGATCGCGTAGCGCGGTAGCTATGAGTCACACGTTGCGCGCTGCGCCGGTGCGCCCGGCTTATCTTTTCTGCTTCACCTTCTTCGTAGTTGCTGTTCGCGAAATAATAGGAACGTCCATTCTGCTGACTAATGGCGAACTTGTTCAATCGTGTCGGCATTGCTTGTGTCGCATTTGTGATGCCGCCGCGAATTTGTGGCTGAGCGTGTGCATTTTCGGACTGATTTCGTAAGTTTCAATTTACCGCGTTACATACATAATCAAAGACAATTATAAGTATTGCGCAATATTAGTCAGAAATTTGCACCACGGCTCTTTGTGATGCATCGATGACGACGTCATCCGCGGCGGTTACCCTACTCGCGTATCATTGCCTTCTTGCACGTCGCCACAGCGATTTCTTTCTTATCAGTGCACGTTATTTGCAGGCAGATGCTGCAGCAACCAACGAAGTGCAACAATTCTACGCCCTTTGATGAAGTTCAACTCTATGACGAGGTAGCGCCGCACCATAGCAGAGGTTAGTATAGTTATTTGGCTAGTTAATATTTATTTGTTTTAT